>JAODXP020004938.1:20000-43285 GCA_027497455.2 Sardinella longiceps | reverse complement strand
GTGTTCATTTTACTGGCCATTTTTTTTTATGGACACAAACGTGAGGGGTTTTTTTTTTTTGGTTGTTGTTTTTTCCCCCACTCTGCCCATCTGTTGCATTGCGTGTGGTGGGCGTCATGGTCAATGCCATTTGCTTTAAAGGTTTGTTCACTGTCAGAGTTAGTGTGATTTGTAACTCTAATACTTAACTAACTTATGTTTTGGAATTCAGCATCATCCTCTCATTCCAAAAAGAAGTCGCCACAACTACATCTATTGGTAAACACTTCTAATTTCTAACAGATTTGCAATTGCAATTTGATTAATAATGTTAAGATATTATTGTATTTTGAATGTATGAAAGGAGACACCCACCACCAGGTCGTAACTCTGATAGGCTATTTGCAATACCTGTTATCCCTAACTTGACAGGACAAGATACCACAGGAGCTTGTCACTGTGGTGATGTACTCCAACGCAGATCATTTCCAGTCAAGATTCAAGACAGACGACTGATGAACAATTCAGCTATAGCAGGCCCTATGCATTAACCTGTTTTATAGCACTTCAATAACACTTCACTTTATTTGTATGTTAGTTATTGGAAAATATGCGGTCAGCCTATATGAAAGCAGGAACTTTCTGTGGAAATGTGTGGAATTGCTACGCTATGTATGCTATGTGATACGCTACTCTCTCAGACAGTTAGGCTGTCTGAAATAAATAATAAATAAATGCAAGAATTGTATTGCAATGCCATTTTACTATATGCAAACGTCACTGTGAGCCTCTTAAAACTTAAATAAATAAATAAATTACAAAAGATTGCTTGGTGTCCTGAAGGCTGTTTACTGATTTTACTGAACAATAGGCCTATAAACTTAAGTGTGCTTGCAATTGATTTTCAGAAACTTCAAATGACGCAAATTCTTTCAATGGGTGTGCTAGAGCCACTTTGGCAGACACATCCTACATCCTCAAGCATAGGCTGAGTAATAAACAGCTCCTTTACACCTGAGTCCATGCTTCCAGACTGATAATACAGTATGCTGAAAATATTTAAAAGTGTATCCCTATACATTTTAATCTGCACTTTTTGTATACATTTAAATATTCAAATGAGCACATAGCCTACTGTAATTTACAAGTTTCTCTGTAGAAAATAAATAAATAAAAAAGTAAAAAACTATTAGGATTCATGCATGGTTCATGGATGTGGAACACCAGTTTGCAAATATACAGTATGCTGTCAGGAAAATATGAGTGTTGTGTTTACAGGAATACAGTGTTATGTTCTTGGCAGTTCAATAAAAAAACAAAGTAATTCAATTATTTCCTATAGATTCTGTTAACTAGGCTCTCACTCACAAAACACACGACACACACACACACACACACACACACAGACACACACACAGACTTGTGCATGTACGCACACACACAAACACTCACATCCAAGTGATCAGGCCAAGTATAAAAGGTAGCAGCATCTCTATCTCTTTTCAACTTTCCACCCTAATTCATCTCAACTGGAGGTAGACACTGTGCTTTATTCAATGCTGATTAGAAAACCCTCAGAAGCCTGTGGCACAAGGTCACGATTAAACACATTGCAAAATGGTGCACAGTTGAACTTGGCCGGGCCATGACATTCTCAGAATACAAGCACGATGAGAATGAGGTCATACTAGCCCAGATACAGGGGTAGCTCACAGATCAAAGAGGTTTTTTACACCCAGGACATAGAGTATGTTATCATTTACTACATCTCTTGCAAAATCTCAATCCTGTTTGTGGTAGTTTGGTTTCCCCTTGACAGTTACAACTTAAACTATTCATTACAAATTAGGTCTTTTTAATTATACCCTCACACCCCAACATCTCTCTGTCTCTCTCTCTCTCTCTCTCTCTCACACACACACACACACACACACACACACACACACACACACACACACACACACACACACACACACACACACACACACACACACACCACTGAGTGTATTGAATAATATTGCTCAATTAAAACAAAAAAATCAATCAAAGCGAAATAGAGTTTCTGTCACGTTTTACATGGTATTTTGAACTAGCACAACAAAATGCCAAATGAAACTGTAGAGGAACTAAATTGTTGCTGCAATAAGCAAAATTGTTTGGGACAGACAGCATTAACCACAGGGCTGCATACAGTATATTTTAAAATAAAGGTTAAAGGTTGTTTTCAAGCCATTATCAGACATGCAAATAGTAGCCACCTTGAAGTAGACAGGGGAAGCCAAACATCCCAGAGAGGACCAATCCTGTCAAGTCAAAATTTTGGTGTCAATGATTCATCCAGACAATCCAGAAAAGGGGCTAAAGGAGATAAAAAATGTATTCCTTTTAGAACAATCTACAAATGTTTCTGTCACCAACATCCTTACAGTTCAGATTAACCAGTGTCTCTTACTCTCTCTACCTACCTACTTAACAGCAAGCCCAGCTGAGTCCGACTCAAATCAGGACTGGCTGCTGTATGTGTGTGTCTGTGCTGTCTGTGCCGTGGTCATCCTCATACTCATCACCTCCTGCATCTGTATACTCAAAGGTCAGTAGTCAAACTTCTTAGCCTGGAACTGCACAGTATAGTACAGTAGTACAGTATATACAGTATAGCATACTTACATTGGAAGTTGTAGGTTGTGATGTAAAGTGATCTCAAGGCCTGCATCGTACTGCAGTGAGACCAACATCAGAATCATAGTCTTGTTTTCACAAGAAATATTAATGCCAATTTTACTGGTCATTTTGTTAGTGCAACAGTTTTTGTTTGTTACTCTTTTTTGGGGTGGTGGGGAGGGGTGTTGATCTGATATGGCTTTGGTTGGGCTTTACTGTAATAATGGTTTTATAAATATAAGTCCAACAAATAACATGGAATCAAATAACACTAGACAGGTTTTACATCCAGACTGACTCTAGCTCCACAATATCTTTACAGAGGTGAAAAATCAATCTGATGAAAAAACTGTTCATCAGTCTCCTTTACAGGCTTAGTACCTCTTATCTTGACTTATGGAAAATTTAAAAAGATTAAGGTCTAGTGACAGCAAAACAGACAGCATACATTTAGTTCACTGGCTGCCATCTTGTAGGCTGTGTGAATGATGGAGAGTAGAGGGGTGTAATAGAGTAGACTTGCACATGCTAACCACAGGTATACAACATCTGACGATGTACTCATGCAGGTTGTACATCAAAGTTAAGTATGGGGGGGCACTGAGGGAAGAGGAGGTCTCACATAGCTTATTTTCCACTGGAAGTTTGACAGAGACAAAAACTAATGCTGAGGTCACAAATGAAGACAGGATGAAAGAAATGCCAGCAATAATGACTTGGTTGGCTCTCATTATCTTATGTTATACTTTCACTGATGCTTATGCCGAGGGTAAGTTGCATGTACCTACAGCTTCTTGATAGAAATCATTGTGTGTTTGTTATTGCAAGAAAACTCATATTAAATCTGTCTCTAGACTAAAGCCATGCAGGATCAGATGTTACCCACCTTAAAATACAGTAACTTTTCCGGTTTAGGCTATAAAAGAAAATACTAATTTTGAAGACCAGTGACTGAACACTTCCCATGGTAAATTAGATGTACCTGTGTAAGAGGTCTCAAAGAATTGAATGAGATAACTTCTTTACTCAGGCAAAGGCTCGGAAAGTATAAGAGTAGAGCATTCTCCTCCTATGTCATGCCATTTTTATTAGTTGCTGCTGGTAACACAAGGCGATTGTTCAGAATTTTTTTTAAGGTAGAGATAAAAATCTCGCACAACTTGTATTTATTTTTATTAATATTTTTTTAAGGACAAAACAAAGAGGACTGTATAACAAAGAAGATTTCCATTGTAGCTTTGATTCCCATTAGGAAACATTTAAGAAACATTTGGTTAAGGGAAGCCACTGAAAAAAATGGAAAATAATAATAAAATCCCTTTCAAATGTGTTTAAGTCCATTTAGAGTAAATACAGACTTCAGACCATTTAAAATAGATACGCATAAGTGCGGTATTTTTTACCATCATGGGTGAAAGCTGCACTAAAATACTCAAAATCAAAACATTACGAAAGTAGTTAGGCTACTCTAATTTGCTCACCTGGTAGGCTACTAGCCTACTGGTGAAGATGATGTTTTCATAACATTAATTTAAAGTTGCGCAGATGGCCACACTCCAAGTCTTCTTTTATTCTTAGTCACATTTCAGCAAGGACAACAAACAGACGTTTCAGCTACTGCCTTCGTCAGTGTGCACAACTTAAGATAACCTCCTCTTTGATCACAAACTCAAAAACAGAACGGGAGAGCGCAGTGTTTCTTACTTCTCATAACATTAATTAGAATGTAAAAAGTAAAGTTCTTTCATTTGGTGAACATGAAAAAATCTGACATTGCCTGTGGAATAATATGTGGAGTAAAAGTTTCTCAAAAAGTGTGTTTTTCTCGAACAAGATTCAAGATTGAAGATTAAGAGTTTATTTGTCAAATATAGAAATACTTTCACAAAGCATGTAGTGAAACTGCATAAATTCAAAGAGGGAGAGAGAGTATAGAGGAACAGTAAAATCAATAAATGAAAGCTTTTAAGATAAAATAAATAAAATAATAGTGGCGAGTAACCATTTCAGCTCAGACCAACTCTAAGCTGTCAGAAGCCTTTTAATAATGTAGCCTATTTATAGCTCCTCAGAATATGACTAAGTATGCAGCCTGTTAAAAGTTTTGTAGTCACTTAAAGGAAATATGATAATTTTTTACCTCCCTTCATTCAAAATCGATCAATATATATATTGTGCACTCCCTGAGGGACCACTGAACATTTTCCTTTGTAAACATTAATTTCCCTTTTAGACACTGCATGCTATCCTGAGATCCGAGTGAAGAGGAATACTGTGTGGAGGATTTCAGAGATGAGCAACCTAAAAATCAACTGCTCCATGAAATACTGTGAGGAGCCACTCACTATTAAATGGTGCAGGTTGGACGACCCACACAACTGCACACCATTGTATGAAAGTCCCAATGTAAAAATATGGCAGGAGCCAGTAAACAATGAAGAAAATGTCATTATATCATATTTGATGTTCAAAGATATAACAACGCATTACAGTGGTTTATACAAATGTCAAGGAACAGAGAATACTGTTGGACATTCAATTAATGTTTCTGTTGGTGGTAAGTGCATTCTTTTATTGTTTGAGTGAATTACAATGTATGTCACTTATGACAGGAATGCTATTTGTGATTAATATTTTGCATTACTCTTATTAGGTGGTGATAATATAGGAAATACATCTGACAACACAAGTAAGATCCAATTGTGAAATTGTGTTTGTTTAAATGTAAACTTTTCACATATATTATACTTTAAAATGATAATGATTGATTCGTTCATGTCTATGGAGACCAAACTTTATCCTTTGACCTCTCTCAGACAGTTATTAGCTAGTTTTGTAAGGTTGTATATAACATCTAATCAAGTGAGTGAATTATCATAGGACTTTATGGTAACACTTTAATTCATAGCCCATGAAGTACTGGGTAAGTATTAGGTAAGAATGGTGGAGTACTTACAGCGTAAGTTTGCTGGAATAACACACGTTCACACTTTATTTTACAGCCCGTGAAGTACTGGGTAAGTACAGGTAAGAACAACGTTACAAAATAGAACTTCATGTGTAATATTGCCATAATTACAAAATAAGGGGTAGCCTAGATGTGCAGTATAGCCTACAGCAGGGGTCGGCAACCTTTTTGCCATGCTGTGCCATTTCGAAATTTTCATATTAGTTACTGTGCCAGTCGGTGTCGTTATATGTGAAATTAAATACTGGCTACATACAGTATTTAGATGAATATGGACATTGAGCAAATGTAAAACACCATTGCAATGTTTTATCCTCACAGACTTCAAGGTTTTAGAACACCCATATTTCCCTCTCCCTTAATTTCTTCCCATTAGATAACAACCATATAGGCAACGAATTTACAAAGTAGGCCTAACATCCAAAATCTGACAGTAGGCATGTTATTCATAGAGCCAATTGAAGATGGAACTGATAATAATAACACAGATTGAAAAAAAACATAATAGGCTAAGTAACTTAATTAACGATAACATGCCAATTTGAAATAGGCCTTGCTTTGTTAGAAAAAAAAAATGCTTTGCCTAATAGTCAATGTGATCCCTGGCCCTGCTTCCCCTTACTTTGCTCTGAAATGCTCGGTTAGCAATTGGTCACTTTGGACGCAGGTTTCGGTATGCACCGTTGTCAGACGACTTCGGGAGGGGCAAAGGACATAACGTTACTTCATGTGCGAAAATATCTGTTCATGCAGATTGATCCGAACACTGACATTAAAGCCAGTGCGATATAAGCCTGACATAGCCCGACCATAATACTGCTGTTCATCCGATGAACATTCGTATTACGGGCGGGCTATGTCAGGGTAAGTGCGATATTGCGCAGACAGTTGAACTTTAAGGTAAAGCTCAGCAGGCGTAAATGATGTTGGCCCTGCGATGTGTTTTGTAAGTTCATTGAACTTGCTCACCCACAATGTTGAGCTCTTCAACTCAATCAGCTGCATTTCCATATGTGCCCAACCACTCTATCAGAGCCAAATAAATTTCATGTCCGTCAAAGCTGGTTTGATCAAGAAAGAGAACACTGCGCTATAGCCTACTTCTGAAAGTCCCCAAAGCGCTCTGCGAACTCTGACTGAAGCTGGCGCGTATTTCGCAGATATGTGTCAATGTGGTTGGAAGTAGCCTAAACCGTGTGTCTGAAATAACTTATCGTTCCTATTTGCCTGATCTTTGGAAGTCTTTTTGCGCTTTGTCTCTTAGGCTGCGTTTACACTGGCAGTTGAAATCCGATTTTTTGCTCCCATGTGGCACAATTCCGATGTGTTTGACGACAGTGTAAACAGAAAAAAGTCACATGGAATCTGATTTGTCCAGATCAGATCCAGGCCTCTTTCATATGTGGTCATAAATCAGATACGTATCAGATATGTGTTGATGTGATGGCAGTCTAAACAGACAGATTGGATATTCCCTACCAATACGTCTCATACAGTACGTCATTAATTGGGAGTTTTTCTGCACCAACAAGCAAGTTAGAAGGAGAGAAGTAACCTAGTCTAACTCTCCATAGCCTGCACACCGCAGGGGAAACGAGGGGAAACAAGGACGAATTTCAGTAAAATTAACGAATCAATTTAGGAAGATATGAGTAGGGCAGCGGAGAAATGCGTTTTGTTTCATTCCCTCAAGATTCATTTATGTCTACTCCGCGATTAACAACCACATAACCGTTCATCTTCTTCGTTTTGACAGTGATGTTTCAGAGTGCCCCTCTCATACATGCAATGAAGCCGACATGCTTTCACTTTCAACAATGCTCGGACTTTATTTTTTTCCCCTTCACTTTCTCAAGCGGTTCATTTCATTGCTAGCAGGACTTTCATTTTACTGACAAAGTCATTTGATGAGAGCGACGGGCCGTTTGTTCAAATAGCCTAGTTCTAGATCTGTAAACTGCTCGGGAACTCTCTCTCCGTTGCACCTCTGTTTCGCTACCTCTCACTTGTACAACGCGCTACACTTTATTTCTCTCCATTCACAGGAGATTTTACAACACTCGCGGGTGTTCATGAGCCACTTTAGAAAGACGATTGTTCGGGGGTTGTGCCTGAAGTATGTTAAGGATTAGCTTTCTACTTCGTCATCATTATGATGGAAATAAGCATAGAAATTATTTAATGGCAGCAATAACATCCAGGTTCTGGCCACCTCTATTTTGAATGTCCCTTTGGTCAGGGCGGACGTGCCTTTTACGCATGCGGGTTGTTTCAAGTGTCTGGCAAGTGTGGACATGCACATCTGATTTGGGCACTTTTGAAAGTAGATGTAAACACGCAATCCAAAAAATCAGATGTGAGCAGAAAATCGGAATTGGGCACATCTGATCTGCAGTGTAAACGTAGCCATAATGACGTCTAACATTGTATGTTCGACACACAACAATTTCAAAACATAAGTGCACACAGCACAAATATTCTGCGGTCCAGGAAGCATGGAAGGCCCGACCTGTCGGCTTCTTTGCCATCTTAGCCATGCATCAATAGGGCACATCTAGTGGGAAAAATAAATATGGGGACGGGGGCGCTATTGCTGCATAGTGATTTTTTAAGGTCAATGACATTTCATCATATGTCTGAACATTTTTAATGTATTAAATTTTTAGGGTAGTGCAATGTTCGCGTGCCACTGGAAATTCCTTGGCATGCCACTTGTGGCACGCATGCCTAGGGTTGCCGACCCCTGGCCTACAGGAAAGGCATGTGTTGATTCACTTCATTTTACAGCCCCCACATCCAATATTAGGGTGTAGTTACAAGTAGTTTAGGGGTACCCAGTACTTCACGGGCTGTAAATTAAAGTGTTACCGACTTTATCGACTGGAAAACACCTACGACAACAGAAGTATTTGAAATATTTGCTTTATTATTTTTTGGATAACATTTCCTTTTAATTGTTTTCTCTGTTTTTCTTTTTTTTTTTTTTTTTAGCTTTGTTCTGTGCACCATGTTTCATAAAGGCCTACTGTAACGAACTTTGAATACTAACCTCTGTTATCCTGCCAGACAGTTCATCAATCACAGAAGATGGGTACTCAGATCTGGAGTGGCTCCCCTATTTCTACATCAGTATTGGTATTGGTTTTGGTGGTGTGGTCATATTGCTTGTGGTGGCAAAAACCATTTGCTTTAAAGGTCAGTTATGCAGCTGTCAGAGTTGGAGTTTGTATACAATGAGTGTATGATTTGTAACTCTTAACCATTTTATCACTAAACATTTGCTTTTCAGTGTCATCTCATTCCAAAATGAAGGCCCCACAACAACATCTACTGGTAAACACTTCTAATTTGTCATGATACTGTATATTTGTATATTATTATCTGTATATTAATATACTGATTAATAATAGACAACAATATTAAACATATTATTTTTAAATACAACTGAGATAGTATTTTCTCTGAATGCATGAGAGGAGAGGCACTCCATGAGGTCGTAACTCTCTTATAAGACTATTTGCAATGTCTGTTATCCCTAACCTGACAGGACAAGATACCACAGGAGCTTGTCACTGTGGTGATGTACTCCACTGCAGATCATTTCCAGTCAAGATTCAAGACAGCTGAATGATCAGCTACAGTTCAGTACAGCTTAACAGTTCAACTACAAAAGGAATCGGACTTCCAGTGTGCTCCATGTTGGACGCAGTTTGTATGTGCATGTACTCTTTGTCTTAGTCTTTTGCAATATAAAGCCCCTAAAAAATAAAAAAATAATTTCCTAATTTCTTGAAAAATTAGTGGGGGGAAAAGTCAAACAGGCCAAAAGGAACGAAAAACATGTGAAATGGAGCGAGCAAAGCCAAAACAAAGTACAGGCGATGGTGATGGCCGACTTCAGAATTGTTGTTGTTCACCTGTCCATAGGCAGATTTATGCAGTCAGGAGTTGGAGTGCTGTGTTTAATACAATGTTAAGTAAAAACAAAATAATTAAATTCTTTCATAGTAGTGTATTCTGTTAGGCTCTCTTGCTCTCTCTCTCATACACACACACACACACACACACACGTGAATGTAGCCCACACACACTCACACACACACTCACATGCAATGGTTGTTAGCCCAGCCACTCGTCACCCCTATTCAACTGGAGGTAGACTATGTGCTCATTATCCTTTAATAGTTGATGAGAAAACCCTCAAAAGCTTGTGACACAACATTGCGACCAAACACATTGCAAAATGGCACACAGTTTAATCCCCCTAGTTACGGCATTCTCTGAATACAAGCATGATGAGAATGAGAATGAGGCCATGCGAGCCCAGAGACAGAGGGACAGCATGAGCGATTTTATCTAGCTCGACGGACGACATAAAGTATTTTATTATTTACTACATCTTACAAGAGCAAGATCTCAATCCTCTTTGTGGTTGTTTGGTTTCACACCTGACTGGTAGGCTATTACAAATCACACATTACAAATTAAGCCTACTGTAAGTCTTTTCAATAATTTTTAGAGCATGTTAGTACAATTTGTGGATTTTAAATCAGTGTTTTGGGGTCAAAGTTATTTCATATCTGTAATGATATGACATAGGGTCTCCGGGACCCCAGGGGGCTCTGTTTTATTATGAACACGCACACACAATCAGTAGAGGGATGTACAGGATATTTACATTCAATAAAGCATTCTCTACCTAGCATCCAATGGAGTGAGTCTCCATCACTTTACATGGTGTCAGAAAGAACGAACCTAGCAAGAAATGGAAGCGTTAAAAGCGCCAGAGCCTCTGAGATTGGACGGGAATGTCGCAGACAACTGGAAAAAATGGAAACAAAAATTCGAACTTTACATGACCGCCACTGGCATCGAATCCAAATCTCAGAAGGTACAAAGCAGCATGTTACTTCACGTTATCGGGGATGAAGCCCTTGAAATTTACAATACGTTTGAATTCACACAACGAGATGACAGAATGAAGCTTAAGATATTAATGGAGAAATTCGAAGAACACTTTACACCACACAGGAACGTAACGTTTGAGAGACATGTATTTAACACCCGTGTTCAAGCCCCCGGTGAGAACATAGATCAGTTCGTCACTGATTTGAGAACGAAGGCAAGGTCATGTGAGTACGGACAATTATGTGACAGTTTAATAAAAGACCGAATAGTCGTGGGCATAAGGGATGACCAACTAAGAGCAAAGTTATTGAGAACAAGGGATCTAGATCTACCCAAGGCTGTGGCTATATGTCGCGCTGCTAAGGCAAGCCGTATGCAAATAGACAAAATACAAACTGCACAAGCAGAGTGTACTGTCAATGAAGTCAAGCGGGAGCGCGGTGAGCAAGCGTCACGCAAGCACGAAATGATCAAAGAATGTGGTTACTGTGGCGGAGACCACCACAGGGGGAAGTGTCCCGCCTATGGCGAAACGTGCAGGAAGTGTGGAAAGTTGAATCATTTTTCGGGCAAGTGCAGATCCCGCACTCAGACGGTTAGAAAGCCTGTGCATGTAATAGAAGAACAGTCGAACTCAGATTCAGAGGAAATGACATGGTAAAATCGAACAATGGTGAGGACTGGGAAGTAGACCTTGTGATAAATGACAGGACCATACGATTCAAAATAGACACAGGAGCCCAATGCAATATCATACCAGAATCAATCCACAGACAAACTGGTGCACAGCTTGTGAAGTCAAGAGCAAAGTTAGTGACTTATGGAGGACAATGCTTAAAGCCAATAGGAAAATGCCAGCTGCTGACAGAATATAAACGAACACTCCATCATGTTGAATTCCAGGTTTTGAAACAGAATGCAACACCACTACTAGGATTAGCAACATGTGTTTGCCTTGGCCTTATAAAACGCATTAGAGAAGTGAAAACACAGTCAAATCAGAATATAAAGGACAAATATGCGGACGTGTTCGATGGACTGGGTTGTTTTGAAGGGGATCAGCACATTAAGATCAGGGCGGACGCACAACCCATCGTCCATGCCCCAAGGAAGGTCCCTGTGGCTTTTTTTTTTTTTTTTTTTTTTTTTTGTATTTTATTTGCTTCTCATCAGTGGTGACAGGTATTTTTACATTGTTGTCTTGTACAGAGCAAAAAGATAAGTTAAAGAAAAAAGTACATAATTAAACTAAATCAAAATATACTATATATATATATTGTACGTGTCACCTTGTATATCTACTTAGATATCCATATAATTTACATACATGCAGACCTGGCATACATGCAGACGTATAACACATATATACACAAACATAAACAAACATATAACACAAATATACACAAACACAACACAGCATTGTACGTGTCCCCTTGTATATCTACTTAAATATCCATATAGTTTACATACATGCAGACATAACATACACGCAAACATATAACACAAATATACACCAGCACAACACACACACACACACACACACAGCATTGTACGTGTCACCTTGTATATCTACTTAAATATCCATAAAGTTTACATACATGCAGACATAACATACACACAAACATATAACACAAATATACCCCAGCACAACACACACACACACACACACACACACACACACACACACACAAACACGCACGCACCCACATAACAGGGAATTAATATCCATTATAATAACTACATTAGTGATTGCAGTGGTCAGTTAATTACCATACGCATATAGGAACAAAACAAAAGGTCTCTTGATACCTTAGAGTAGTCATACCTTTTGACAGTCAAACTAAAAAGTATAAAATAAAATAAATATTATGTGATAAATTAAAAGGATATTGTATCATACTTGCCCCTAATCATTAGGCCATCCAACTCGATTTACATACTGGTAGGCACACAAATGGGGTAATAGTGGGTAATATTATTGTAGATCTGTTCTTTAATGCGATTCCAATCTTCTTGATTAGATGTGTATATTGTGTTCGACATTTGTTCTAGACTCAATAGTGTTTGAAAAGTTTCCATCCATATGGTCTCATTGATGTTAATTGTATTTTTCCAATTTATGGTAATGACTCTTTTTGCACTCATCAATCCAATAGACACAATCCTTTTCTTAAAGTGAGGCCATTTCTTCTCTTCCAAATAATTAAAAATGCACAGTCTAGGAGTCAGAGGGATTTTTTCTTTGATTATTGTAGACAGACATTGCACAATATTTTCCCAAAACCTATATAATTTAGGGCACTTCCAAATCATATGAATATATGTACCTCTCCCTTCTGTACAGTGCCAACAGTTGTCATTGCTGTACAGTTTCATACGTTTTAGTTTGCTTGGTGTGTAATAGATTCTATGAATAAACTTATAATTTATAGTTCTGTTTCGTGCGGAGTTTGATATATTGTGCATTTTTTGCCAAATTTGATTCCCAGGTGGCTTCTCCCATCTCCTCCTCTAGATCCTTCTCCCAAATCTTTTGTAATGAAGTGTTGTTTCTTCCCAGGCTATTTAGTATCTTATAAATCAGGCTGCCTGTATGTTTTTTCTTTTCCATTATAGTTATTAATTTCTTTTCTATATCCGATATTTCGGGAGGTTTCATATTGGCTCCAAATAGCTGCACAATTTGCGTTCTTATCTGCAAATATAGCCAAAAATCCTTGTTTGAAAGTTCGTATTTATTTTTTAATTCCTCAAATGACATAATGGCTTCTGAGGTAAAGAGATGAGTTACAGAGTAAATCCCTTTCTTTTCCCATTCTTTACTTTGTAATGAATTCCCATTTGTCTTAAAGGAGCTGTTGTACCATAGTGGAATGTTAGGTGAACTTTGACCCTTAAATTCCAAACACTTATGCAATTGTTTTGCTATGTCACATGAAAATGATATAATGGGGTTATTCACCTCTCGAGAGTATTTTGGGTTGAACCACAAAGAATTAAGCGTAGATTTTGGTTTACAATTTGATATTGCTAGGCCTTCTATTTCCTCCCAGGTTGTCAATTCTGTTTTATTGTAAGCCCACTTTAATGGGTATCTTGCATTTATGGCAACGTAATATTTTTCTAGATTGGGCAGACCCATTCCTCCTCTATTCCGTGGGGCATATAGCTTATTAATATTAATTCTTACTTTTTTATCTTCCCATATAAAGGAGGAAAAAAGAGAATTAATTTTTTTAAAGTATATTTTATTAAAGGGTAGAGGGAGGGTACTGATTACATATATTAGGCGTGGAAGAACGTTCATTTTAAGTGTATCTATTTTACCCCAGAGGGAAAGTTTTAAAAATCTCCATCTCTCCAAGTCCTCTTTAATACTGCTGATGATGTTAGCCATGTTTATTGATACTGTGTTCTCCAAGTCTGGGTGTAAAGTGAGTCCCAAATATTTAACACCATCTGGAGACCATTTAAATGGTAGGTTCATCAGACAGCCTTTATGACATAGGTTATTGAGTGGTAAAGCTTCCGACTTCCCCCAGTTTACTTTATACCCAGATAGCTGACCAAATCTTTGGACTAATTCTAATGTATAGTAGAGTGATAGTTCTGGGTTTTGTACTGTTAGCAGAATATCGTCCGCATACATGAACAGTTTAATTGAGAGGTCTTTAATAGGAATACCTTCAATTTCTTTACTTGAGCGTATTAAATTGGCTAATGATTCTAATGAGAGAATAAACAATAGGGGTGACAAAGGGCATCCTTGTCGCGTCCCTCTATTTAATGGGAACCCTTTTGATAGTAGTCCATTTGTGCATACTTTTGCTATTGGATTCTTATATAGTATTGATATGTAACGAATGAGATTTTCTCCTAGACCTAATTCTTCTAATGTTCTAAATAAAAAGTTCCATTCAATGCGATCAAAGGCCTTTTCGGCATCTAAAGAAACAGCCACTGCAGGGTTGGATAAATCTTTTGCATAAAAAAATGTGTGCATTAGTTTTCGCATATTATCGCCAATTAATCTATTCTTTACAAAGCCAATTTGATCTTTGTGTATAATATAAGGAAGTATATTCTCTATTCTTGATGCAACAATTTTCCCTAAAATCTTAAGATCTACGTTTAGCAACTGGATAGGCCTGTAGCTTCCACATTCACTTGGGTCTTTGTTGGGTTTGCATAATAAGGTAATTATAGAAGTATTCATGCTTTGTGGAAGTATATTGTAATGTTTAGATTCCTCAAATACTGCAAGTAGTTTATCGGCCAGCAAATCCACAAACACTTTGTAAAAATTAGTTGAGAACCCATCTTCTCCCGGCGCCTTATTAGTTGATAGTGATTGAATTGCTTTAACAACTTCCACTCTTGTAATATCACCATTTATTTTCTCTTTTTCTATCTCTGAAAGCACAGGCATTTTGACATTTTTAAAAAAATTATCCAAATCATGATTCGTTGCATTACATTCGTTCTTATATAGTTCTTCATAGAACGTCTTGAATCTATTATTTATACCTTGAGAATCCGTTATCATAGTTTGCTCGCCTTTTATGGCCGGAATGATTCTAGAGGTTTTTAGTTTTTGAAGTTTTTGAGCAAGTATTTTCCCGGCTTTCTCTCCCATTTCATAGTTTTTACTTTTTAGTTGATACAATATGAATTTAAGTTTCTCATTGGTTAGTGAATTCAGTTCTGATTTGACTTTGACCAATTCTTGATATATTTTGTCATTTTTAGGTGATTCTTTATGTTTATTTTCTAACTCTGTCAGTACAGATGTCAGCCTTTCCATCTGTTGGTTCTTCATTTTTTTCCGATAGGATGCATAGTTTATTATCCACCCTCGGCAGGTAACTTTATATGCCTCCCATACAGTTCCAAATTTTATATCAGGATGTGTGTTTTCTTTGAAAAAAAGGTCTGTATTTTTTATGATCATTGACTTAAAGTCAGATTCTAGTAGAAGCGAGTTGTTTAGCATCCACCTGGGTGATTTATAGTTATTTTGAACATGGCAAAATGTTACTGAGATCGGGGCATGATCAGAGTGCATTATATTGTGTATCTGGGCTTGGTTTGTATTACTTGGTATTTCTTGGGTTACCCATAGTGAGTCTATCCTTGAGTAACTTTTGTGTACACAGGAATAAAATGTATAGTTTCTTTCTTCATTGTGTGTAAGTCTCCAAATATCCGCCAGCCCTGCTGCTTTACATAGATCTGCTAGACCATTTGCAACTTTTATGTCATTTTTAGAGGGATGGCTTGATTTATCTAGATTTGGATGAGGGACTGAGTTGAAATCACCACCAAGGATTACTGAGCTGTCATTATACTCCGCTAAAAGTTCTGAAATTGAACTAAAGAAACATAAGTGGTTTTCATTAGGTGCATAAATATTTAATATAACTATGGATTTATTGTAAAGTTGTGCTTTCAGAAGAATGAACCTTCCCTCTGGGTCAGTTACTGTTTTTTCAATCTGGAAGGGTATATTCTTATGAATTAACACTGCTACTCCTCTGCTCTTACTATTGTAACAGGAGGAGAAGACCTGGCCAACCCATTTCTGTTTTAATTTGTTTACTTCTTGGGAAATTAAATGTGTCTCTTGTATAAGTGCTATGTCTGTTTTGAGATTAGCCAAGTGTGTTAAAACTTTTATGCGTTTCATTCGTTGGTTGAGGCCTTTTATGTTCCATGAGACTAAATTAATTTGCTTTGAATGAGTGTCAGCCATATAGTACTCAACAGTGATTTTCTTCCCTTTCTATCCCCTAAATATTTTTTAATTTCTAGGGTGTATGACACGACAAAAATACAAAAGAATAACGGAAAATAAATAAAGTAAACAAAATACTCAAACAGACAAACAAACATGAGACAGACAGACAAACAGACAGACAAACTAACAGACGAACAAACATACAGACGAGACAAGACAACAAAGCTGTAATTGGTGTTAGGCCATATAGGCCTACCCCTTGCCATCACACACAAAAAAAGGGGCTAGCTCATACCCCCCCCAAAGAATCCTATATATTTAAGAGAAAAAAAAAAAAAAAATAAAAAAAATAAAGCCAAAGAACTTAGTCTATATAAAGCTTACTTTGAGCCTATTCCCATACCTGCACTAACATACTATATATAACTTAAAGCTTATATTTATAAACATAGGCCCACGGGCTATACATCCATGCACACATAGTTATTCAAATCTTCCAATTTCAGACATGTATTCCATTGCAAAGATAATTTATTTTCCACATAAGACTTAATTTGTATTTATTATTCTACTTTGTGGATCAAACATAAATAATAAAAAAAAATGAAATCAAATGTCATTTCAGAGAAAAAAAAACAATTGACAAGATACTCTTTTTATCCCAGAGTTTTTTTTTTTTTTTTTTTTCGCCCCTTCCCCTTTCTTAAGTAGGCCACTCCAAAAAAAAAAAAAAAAAAAAAAAAAAGAAAAATACAACATAAGCCCAGCATTATAGAGAGAGAAAAAAAGGAACGTAGCCTGTAGGTTATGAAGACTAGGCCTATGTTAAGTTACAGAGCAAAGTTTGAGAGTTGCATACAGTAGGCTAGTAAAGAGAGAAAGGAGACGTAAAAAAGATCGTAGCCTAACGTTAAGTGCATGAGCCTACCAGAAATGCAGTCTATAGTTGCCAGTTCGGGAATTTCTTCTTCATAGCCTCTGTTGCAGATAGCACCTCAGAAAACTCCTGCCAATCACCTTCAATACATATACGAAGTAGTGCAGGATCTTTCAGTCGAGTTTTGAGGCCTTTGTCATGCAGCTTTTCTCGAAGTGGCCAGAATTGCTCCCGACGAAGCTGCGTTTTACGAGAGAAGTCAGGTGTCACAATCACGGAGTTCCCCTCAACAGAAAATCCCTTTGATGTTCTGGAGGTGTTCAATATGTCCAATCTTTTTTGAAAATGGAGTAATTTCATTATAATGGCACGGGGTTTTGTGGAGGAGCCTTCCCTTCCGATTCGATGGGCTACTTCAATGTCGACCTCCTCGATCTGGATGTTAAGTTTCGCCGACAGCGTTAATGCCAGGTAGGCCTTCATCTGGCTGCCCTCGCATTTCTCCGGTAGATTATGCACTCGAAGATTGTTTCTTCGGGCTCTATTCTCTACTTGGTCTAAGTCTTCCGTAACTTTAGAAAGTTGCTTTTCCAGGGTTTTGATTTTATTTTCTTGTTCTTGTAGTTGAATAGCTTGTTCGTGAACATCAGACGCCATGACCTCATATTTGCGGTCCATTGAGGCAATGGTTTTAGACAATTGATCAACTTTAGTGTTGAGAACGTCAATTTTCTCAATTTGCTTCGATATATTGTTTACCTCGTCTGAGAGTTTTTTGTTCGAGTCTAATACCTCTTGCATCATTCCTTGTAGTTTATCCATTTCTTTGGACCTAGAGGTGGTCATTGTTACGTTATGCAGGTCTTGGCTTGTTTTCCTGTCTGTTTAGACTTCAGTTTGTTTGCTTGTTCTTTTTCTCCTTTCTTCTTCTTACATCACTTAAATGCTAGATGCCCAGAGTAATCCGTTCACCGTGATTTTCATGTTGTTGCAAAACTGTTTGAAGAAGTTAAGTTTGTTTTAGGATTTCAATTAGGGGGAGAGCTGCGCGCTGCTACTCCCTTGCGTCCGCCATCTTTTCGCCAATGTTCCAAGGTAGCTAGCTGCACAGAATGCCGTTTCCAAATGCAGCCGGTCCCTGTGGCTTTAAGATACAAAGTAAAGGCAGAACTTAAAAGAATGGAAAACCTGGACGTCATTGAAAAAGTCACAGAACCCAGGCAGTGGGTAAGAAGCATGGTCACTGTATGGAAACCTGAAAAACAGAAGATCCGTATATGCATGGACCCCAAGGACCTGAATGCCGCTATTGAAAGGGAGCACTACCCCATGAGGACGATAGAAGAAGTGATGGCCCGGATGGCAGGAGCGAAAGTGTTCAGCACATTAGACGCTCAATGTGGATACTGGCAAGTCAGACTGGATAAAGAAAGTTCAGCACTGTGCACTTTTAACACCCCTTTCGGTCGCTATGCATACAAAAGGCTTCCCTTTGGAATAAATACAGCTGGAGAAATATTTCAAAGACTCATGACTGAGATGTTCGAGGACATGGAGGGAGTAGAGGTAATCGTCGATGACATCCTTGTGTGGGGGGAAAATGAGGAGCAACACAACCAGAGACTGGAAAGGGTATTAGAGCGAGTGAGAGAAAAGAACATTAAACTTAACCCAGAAAAATGCACATTCACGACACACGAGGTCAAATACATGGGACACATACTAACAGCTGAAGGACTTAAGCCAGACCCCAAAAAAGTGGAAGCAGTCAAGAAAATGAAAAAACCCACTAACAAGACAGAGTTACAGATATACTTAGGGATGGTAACATATTAAGGGAAGTTCATACCACAACTATCCACCGTTACTGCTCCACTCCGGATCCTATTGGAGAAGACCACAGAATGGTGTTGGATGGAGGAACAAGACGATTTCAGATGCTGCAAAAAATGGTCACCGAAGCTCCAGTACTGAAATACTACGATGCATCAAAGCCAGTCAAATTGAGTGTGGACGCTTCTAGTTGTGGAATAGGAGCCGTGCTTTTTCAAGATGAGTGCCCCATAGCTTATGCATCAAAGGCCTTTACAGACACACAAAAAAGATATGCACAAATAGAGAAGGAGTTGGCTGCAATCATGTTTGGATGTGACAAGTTCTACCAGTACCTCTTTGGGCGTGCATTCGAAGTAGAGACAGATCACAAACCGTTGGAAACCATAATGAAAAAACCCTTGGCTGAGACACCTCTAAGACTCCAGAAAATGCTCCTCAGGCTCCAGAAATACAACATGACTGTGAAATACAAAAAGGGTAAGGAGCTTTATGTGGCTGATGCATTAAGCGGAAACTATTTAAAAAGATACTGATGAAAATGAAAATAAGGATGATGATGTACAGGTGTGTGCAGTAATGTGCTTACCCATAGCAACCGCCAAACTTCAAGAAATACTCACAGAAACTGAGAAGGATCCAACCCTTACAACAGTGAAAACATTCATCCTCCAGGGCTGGCCAGATGAAAGATCAGAAACACCAGATGAGGCCAAAGTATACTGGGACTGCAAAAGTGAAATGACAGTAGAAGACGGACTGATATTCAAAGGCAACAAACTAGTGATACCTCTCAGCCTGAGAAGGATGATGCTGAAAAAAGTACACTCCAGCCACCAAGGAATTGAAAAAACAAAGAGGCTAGCAAGAGATATCATTTTCTGGCCAGGTATGCAAGCACAGATAGCTGACACAGTCTCAAGATGTGACATTTGCAACACATACAGAAGACAGAACAGCAAAGAGCCCATGATAGGGCATGACATACCGGAAAGGCCTTGGCAAAAAGTAGCGACCGACATTTTCGAACTTGATGGAGAACAATACCTTGTCTTGGTTGACTACTATTCAAACTTCATTGAAGTAAACAAACTAAACACCACAACAAGCCAGGCAGTCATCAACATCTGCAAACAACAATTTTCCCGACATGGCATCCCGGATGAAGTATGCTCCGACAATGGCACACAATATTCTTCTGCTGAATTCAGGGCATTCAGTGAAGAATACGGATTCAAACATACAACATCATCCCCCACCTATTCCCAATCCAATGGGAGAGCAGAGAAGAGTGTACAGATAGCAAAAAACCTCCTCAAGAAAGCCAAGGCTGACAGGAAAGACCCTCATCTTGCCCTCTTGGACTATCGTAACACGCCACTGGATGGACTACCCTCGCCTGCACAACTGCTAATGGGTCGCAGAACAAAGACCAGCCTACCCACAACACAAAAACTGCTAGAACCACAAACAATGACAGGAGTAAAAGACAGAATGAGAGCCAACCAAGACAGAGAGAAACACTACTACGACAGAGGCTCACGCGTGCTACCAGCCCTCAGCCCAGGGGACACTGTGAGGCTAAGGGAGGGCAAGCAGTGGAGGCCAGCTACAGTAGTAGAACCAACACCTGAGCCACGGTCATACATAGTAGAAGCAGACGGAAAGCGATACAGGCGAAACAGAAGGGAGCTCATCAAAACAGCAGAGAACACCTCTGTGCAGAGAGAGGAAAAGGAAGAAAACGCAGAGAGAATAGAAAGACGACGCACATCCAGACAACACAAACCCAAGCAGAGACTGAACTTGTAACAGAAAAACTTAACCTAACAAGTGTTATTCCCTTTACAGGTTACCCGTGGATGTTCTTACCTTAACACGGATTTTCTGACTGTTCTTTGAATATGGTTATTCTCCTACAGGAGCATTCTTAGTTTAAATGCTGCTATTTCAAGTTAAAGTGCACACAGTACTGTTACCCCTACTTCAGTTAAGTCACTTTAGAAAAGGGGAGATGTAATGATATGACATAGGGTCTCCGGGACCCCAGGGGGCTCTGTTTTATTATGAACACGCACACACAATCAGTAGAGGGATGTACAGGATATTTACATTCAATAAAGCATTCTCTACCTAGCATCCATTGGAGTGAGTCTCCATCACTTTACAATATCATAGGGCCCCAATATAAATTACCCTCAAACACGCACGCACACACACACACACACACACACACACATTTCCACACACACACACACACACACACTAGTTAAAGATAAAGCAGTCACTTTCACTGGACCTGTAACCTCTGTGATAAAAAGCTCAGTTCAGACCTCTGTCTCTTCTGTTTAGTGAGAGTGTTTCGAGCACACGGTTAGTCCACTGGCCTCCATCTTGAAAGCGTATGTGGTGCTGGTGCATGGGGTGTAATGGAGTAGATTCATCACATCCTAACCACAGCCACATGCAATGTGCAATATGCTCATGCAGGTTGTACATCAAAGGTGTGTGTATGTGTTTGGAAGAGGTGTTAATTGTGTTGCACAACTGTACGTGTGAAAGCGAGGTATTTTTGTGTGTTTCTGTGTGTGAGGAATGTAAGAGGAGGATGAGAAAAGGCTAGGTCTTGATATTTATTTTGCACTAAAAACAGGTTTAAACTAGATGTTAAACATTGAGATACAGTATGACAACATTCATTAATGAAATAGTTTTAAACTTGAAAAATGGCAAAAGTTACAGGATTTGAGACTGATTGGCAGCACCTTGATTGTAGTGAGCCCCAAATGAGTTAACCTTAACAAGTTAGACTATAGCAGCAACCACTCTTCCTCATTACTATTCTAAGATTGTTGACACTTTTTGGACTGATAATAACAGATGCACAGAGAACACACTGCAGTTTCCACCGCACATCTTTCGCAATTTCCTTTGAAGCACCATTCAAGCCTCAGCAAGGTGAGTAGGTGTGGACTGACCACTAACCATGGTGCAGGGAAAGATATTTCTTCAACAAACTAGCTCACTGGACTCCAGAAAAAAGTAGGGCTGCTATTGAAATATACATAACCTAAAGACAGGTTGTAAGAAGTGCAATTGGCTTTTTTATACTCCAGGGGTCTCACACACACACAGACACAGACACAGACACAGACACACACACACACACACACACACACACACACACACAGAGAGAGAGAGAGACACAGAGATGGTGTGGCACAGGACACAAAGTACCACAAGTGAGATGAGCATGTGAGGCTTCATGAGGGTATTTAAGAATACTAGTACATTGCCCGTGTAAACAATGCTTTCCCAGAAATGTGTAGTCCATTTAGGCCTATAGGTGAATCAGAGATGGTGGCATATCCAGTGCAGTAGTAGCCTGACACGCCAGACTATATCATAAGAATGTATAGTCTGAAGACCACTGATAGACTGTACCTCAATGGAGGGGCGGGTGATTGCGTTGTCTTTCAAACTGCCTCTCCACGTAATAGGCTAGCGTTCCGGCCAGTGGTACCAGCTGGTATATCCCTTCGGTAACACAGCAAAGACATCTTTTTCAGAACGAAAAACTTCAGTGCACTTTCTTGTTTCACTTTCAAAGAAAATGACAAGTGCAATTCGTCCAAAACTAAAGCCAAAGACGATTCTGCTCTGGTTTGCAGGGCTGTCGTCATCGTACAAAGCCCGCCTTACGATTTCCTGTACACATACCGCGCTGTGATTGGTTATCCGCCGCCAGAGGAAGGATACAACGGGTTTCTATCAGTGGCCTCTAGACGTATCTGCTGTGTAAATTCAAATTTGCTACCGCTAGGGGTACGTCTAGAGTTCTAGGCTAGTGCAGTAGCCTCTGTGGAGACTTTTTTCAAAGGGCAAAGCTGGCCCAAAGTAGAGAGAGTTGAAGTAGCAATGTGGTTTGACATAGATAAACAGATAAATGTATCTTTGGCATGTTTGCTACCCGTGTTTTGTTGTTGCATTGAATGAAAGCAGGCTGACCAAACTATAAATGGCGCGTGTAAACGAACTGTTCTACTTATGTGTTTTATTGTTTCATTGAATGAAAACAGCAGACTAACCAAACTATAAATGTTGTGTGTTTTGAACTGCACCAGTTAAAGGAATGTACCGGAGTGAATTCAAGCATAGCCCTGTTGAAAGAGCTTACTAAATGCGCTAGTTAGCGGGTGGAACAAAATCATCTGGTACAGCATAGACCGGACGCGAACGTAGAAGTGAACAGGCATTTTACACTGAATCAATGGGATCTGACTATTGGAAACCGAAAGTAAGATCTCAGGTTGTAAAGTAAA
>JAODXP020004938.1:0-15000 GCA_027497455.2 Sardinella longiceps | reverse complement strand
TGATGGGATTTACAGTAACAATAACAAGAATTTTCTCCATGTATCATGTTCTACTCTATACTTAATTTCTCCCTCTGCTCTAAATTTTCCAAATATTCCAACAGGGTCATCCCAATCCAATACCAGTGAACCAATATACATCAATCAGCCAACAAAATCTCCATGACAACAGTTCAAAAATATGAGGTATAAATGAAGAGTTTGAATCAACTTTGAATCATGTGGGAACATATGG
The DNA here is from genome assembly GCA_027497455.2 of Sardinella longiceps. Lineage (NCBI taxonomy): Eukaryota > Metazoa > Chordata > Actinopteri > Clupeiformes > Clupeidae > Sardinella > Sardinella longiceps. The sequence goes on along the minus strand of JAODXP020004938.1, from coordinate 14,765 downwards.
GATGTTTCCAGAACTCTACAGACATTGATTATACGCCCATTAAAGGAATTAACCACCTTTTTGGCTAATTCATTTCCGCTAATTGACCTCCCCTGGTTAAACATTTTTTTTTTACCTTTTTTAGTTCTTCCAGTCATTGTCTGACGGTGCTTTCACACTGCATCTGTCCGTCGACGGATCGCATTGACTTTAAATGGAGCTTTCGCGAAATGTATTGTGGGTCCGTCCATCCCAAGGGCTCTGTTCCGTCCCTCGAAAAGTTGAAAAATTTTCAACTTTTTAGCTGGCGACAGCTCCGTCCAACCAATCGGAATTGAGAGAATCCCTACCCCGTCGTCCGTCAACGGACATGGACAGTGTGAACGTAACGTCTAACAGTAGTGTTTTTAACTTCACATTGCCATTTTATCATTGAATCCATATGTCAGCATCTCACCAACAGCATCTTGTTTAAAAGTGTCTATAGAATTCCAGGATTTCCTTTTGAAAACTTAACTCTTCTGTAGTTACAAGGTGTACTAAGAACTACAGAAAACAAAGCATAGTGATTTTCTAAACAAATATGGAACTATATTCTTATTCTGGCCTTAACTCTATGGAAGGGTGGTGAATTAGCTAAAAAAGGTCATGAAAAGTCATGAAAGCAACACGGATTAATTGAAATCTATACCTGCTGACAATGACATAAAACATGTAGCAGACTGCCTCCAATTGCCTGAAAGGTGAAAACAAAAAAAGGTTCTTCCCAGTGAAAAGGGTCATTACTGATCAGGGCCCAGTTCCCCAAAACATTCTTATCGCTAAATTCTTAACCTATTCCTTAACCTCCCTCTTAATGTTAAGTTGTGATTCCCGAAATGTTCGTAAACTAAGTGTATCTTCTGTAAGTCACACTTTCGTAAGGGTGGTCTGGACCATTCGTAACCTTTCCCTTATCACAGTTTTTGGCTTAAACATAAGCTTTACAGCTTTAAAGAGTGTTGTATTGATCTCAATACTTGCGCACTTACTGCCAAAGAACATCTGAATTGGTTTCCTTGCATTTTGTGTTTTAATTTGCATAAATGAAAAATTGGCAAAAGTTGCTTTGCTTTTCAACCCTTCTGAAAGGCGAACATGCCACATACACATGTCATATGGACACACTAATGAATTCAATTCAATTCAATTCAATTTTATTTCTAGAGCGCTTGCAGAACCTGATAATGTAATAGTTACCCAATAATGTAAAAACTCCCTCATAAGTCCCTCATAAGTCCCTAAAACATGTAATAAACCCTGATAATGTAATAAAATCCCAATAATGTAATACAGAGCTCCTTATAATGTAAAAATCGCAATACTGGAAATGTAATATAAAATTTTATTACATGATCAGCATGCCGATTTTTACATTATAGGGAAATGCACCGTATTACGTTATGAGGATTTATTACATTATCAGGTTTTATTACATGTTTTAGGGACTTATTAGGGAGTTATTACATTATTGGGTAATTATTACATTATTAGGTTCTACAGTGCTCAAATACAGTGCAGCACTATACAGCGCTTTACAGACAGTACGGAAAGCATCCATGCGTAACAGGGCCAAGGAAAAACTCCCTTCGCTTTACTAATAATTCATTTTTGGAAGAAACCTTGGGCAGATCCGTGCCTCATGGACTCAGCCTACCTGCCTGGGGCCTAATAAAGTATCCATACAGTCAGTAGTCTGAAGCATAGATTGACCATGGTTTACACGGAGCAGCATGAGTATTGAATGTCGTCTGAGTTACTAGATGGTAGAAAAAAAGGAAAAAAATAAAGAATAAATATATATATATATATAGTTTGTGTGACAGTCATTTAGGTAGTGGTCATCAGGAGGCCGGCAGGCCAGATCCATCATGGGGCCTCTGAGAGGAGAGGGAGGATGGTCCTGGTGTGTGGCTCCAGAGAGGTTGGTCAGCATCAGTAGTGGGGTAGGGGTTGGTGGCAGGGAGGCAGAGCGGGAAGGGAGGTAGACCACTCAGCCAGTGGGTAGGGTCAGAAGAGGCAAAAAAAACAAAAACAAAAGGGTTAGGCCAGTCTAGGAGGATATCACTTCATGATATAAGTGTGTCATATATTGTATGTCAGAGTGAGGAAAGGGAGAGAAAGAGGAGAAAGACAATTATATTTTTTACTTCCATATTTCTTACTAATAGCTGCACCTTAAAGGGGAAATCCTGTCAATTTTCAACAAGAGCTTTATTGCTCAAGCTACTTGAGATTAGCCAATACTGAAGACGCAAGACATTTTGGACTAACCATATAGGTTTCCTTGAACAGAGAATAAGCCCTGACCGTTAACCCAATGGGGCAAGTTTTCAAAACTGTGTTTACAGCATTTAAGCATGCTCCAAATATCACCCCAAAAGTTATGCAACATCATCAGACACATTACAACACAGAACTGTATTGTGTATGGCAACAAATGGCTGGGAAAGTGGTTAAAACTGTGAGCTTATGCAAGCAGCCCAATATTGTTTGTTTACAAAACGGTTTTGTAAACACTGCATAAAAACACAATTTTAAGCACTTTGTTAGACATTTGTAGTCATAAACACTACAGAGGTGTGTTGTAATGTGTCTGATGATGTTACATAGCTTTTGGGGTGACATTTGGTGCATGATTTGATGCTGAAAACTGTTTTGAAAACTTGCCCCATTGGGTGAACTGTCAGGGCTTACTCTCTGTTCAAGGAAACCTATATGGTTGGACTAAAATGTCTTGCGTCTTCAGTATTTGCTAATCTCTAGTAGCTTGAGCAATAGAGCTCTTGTTGAAATTTGACAGGATTTCCCCTTTAATGCCCGAAAAGAGGGAAGCGCAAAAGACAACAATCAATGCCAGGAACATGGTTTTGACACCCGAAGTGATAGCTAAGAACAACGTAGTAAAGAAGACTCTAAGAGATGGTTCGGGGAACACACTCAGAAAAGTAAACAACTTTGGTAAGATATATCTTTCGAGTCTTAGTGCACTAAGAGTGAGTGTTATCGGGGAACCGGGCCCAACAATGTTACATGCATACTGTGCATGGCATAGACAAAACCAGACTTCACAACCTTTAGTCGCATCCATTGTCCTTTTTTTAATAATATAATCATCAGGACTTTTTCAAGGTACTTAGGGGGCCCCAAGCAAACAGGACGTGGGGGCCCTTCACTCCCCGTAAAATACTTACATGAACCACATTGTTATAATTTTCAAACACCATCAATATAATTATTTGTATTGTACAGTTATCTAACTCCAGTTTAAAGTCATTTTTTGTTGAAAAACACCACCAACTTAATACTAAAATGATTAGTCAATCTTGAACAGTCAATCTTGGGGGCCCCTTTCAGCCTGGGGCCCCAGGGAATTGCCTGGTTTGCCTGCCTTGTTGCGACGGCCCTGATAATCATTATTAAACGTGAGGCCTATCTTAAAGCAAAAGAGGACTATTCTCTTTCGAAGTGTTAGTCGAAGTGGAAACTATGAGTGGTCTAAAACCACAGCCCAATGCTGCACACAGTGTCTAGAGTTGACTGCAAATGGGAAGGGGTGGTGGGGTGGAGTGGTATCATAGGGCATGAGGGGAGTTTGATGGTAGTGTAGTGGGAGTTTGAAGTTGTAAGTGTAAGTTGGGAGGCTCTGTGTTTTGTTGCGCTTTAGGCAAGGTATAACTTTTTTTTTGCTGATTTGACACTTGCTGTAGGCCTACTCTGACTGGGAACTGACATTAGCAATGCAGAAGAGTGAATGTCATGTAAACACACAATGTTATCAAATGGATTTGAGAGCTGAATAGTACATGTTTATATTGTTAATGTGTAAGTGTAATGTTATATGAGCTGTGATGCCTTTGGGTAAGCGTTGATGAAATAACCATGTGTATGAGAATGCAATAATGAATAAAGAGATGCAAATAAAATGTTGCACAATCTGCAATTGAAAATGTTATCCATCTCATTTGTCTTGAATATATTTGTAGTCTAATAAAATGTAGTTTGAGTCCAATCTTGTCAACAGTAGGGTAGACCAGGTGACGTGTTGTTAGGTTACATTGTAATCACTTTGATGCTTTAGGGCTTTTTTCGTGTTTTTTTATGTTACCATGACTATGGTGTGTGTGAATGTGTTTACTGTTCTGAAAACATATAAATTACAAAGAGATAAGTATGAAACCTATTGGGTTACACTTTATTTGAGGGTACCGTCATTAGACTGACATGACACTGTCATTAACTATGACATGACGTTGTCATGAATCTGTCATAAACTTTATACACCTGTCATGACCTTTGTCATTAAGTGTCACTCGGTATTTGTCATGGTTAGGGTTAGGTTTAAGATTAGGGTATGTCAGAACAGAAGTCATGACAGGTTTGTAAAGTTTATGACAGATTCTTGACAGCGTCATGTCATAGTTAATGACAGTGTCATGTCAGTCCTATGACGGTACCTTCAAATAAAGTGTTACCAATTATTGTCAAAAACTTATAGGCTACACGTTTTGAACCCATAATAACAGGTCCACAAAGAACAAACTTCAGTTTTCACTGCACATCTTTCACAATTTCCTCTAAAGCACCTTTCCGGCCTCTGCAAAGGAGCTGGACTGACCACAAGTGAAATATTTAACTTCAACACTTCTAACCCATTGGCCTCAATTTTACACACAAGGCAGTGAGACAGAGTGCATGATCGTGGAAACAGAAATAGAGAGTGAGATGGTGAGAAAAGCTGATCAAGTCAGTAGGGGTGGTCTTATAACTACCTAAAATGTCAACCTCTGAATGACTATGGACCTGTTTAGTCTAATTCATTGATGATAAATTGAGTCGAAAAAGTCTAGCAAAATGATATTTGATAAAAGTACAACACTTAGTCAAAGCCTAAATAATCATCATGGAACAAACTCTAATCTCCTGCTTGCAGTTTTGCTCTTGCATGTTATCTGTTTGGATGGAAGGACTGAGGGTGAGTTGTTTATTTACCTCAGTTGTGCAATTTCTTGTAAGAATGTAGGCATCACAAAAACCTTATTTCGCTGCTGGTTAACACAGGGGAGCTAAACTATTTCAAGCAATCTGACTGTCGCGCACCTCCACGACAAAGAGGTACAGACAAGACAGCATTTCTCCACCAGACAGTGAAACATGCAGTTCTAGTAGCTTATTTCGGTTCAGCATCAGTGAAATGATCATTTTAATGTTGCAAAACATCAATATATATATTCATTTTTTATATTTTATATTCATTTTTTATTTTTTTCATAGACTTTTTGATTCACTCGTTTTTGAGTGTTTGTCACAAAATTATTTTGAAAAAAAAAAAATCGACTCAATTAGCTTATCTGCAGCATTCTTTTAAGCAATTCCATGTAACAGAACATGAGCAGGAAGTAGACCTATAATGTTAGGCTAGTTAAACATTTTGTACGTTCTTGTAGCTTGTAGACTACAGCAAATCCTTGAATTCTATTGGGCAATCATTAAATCAAATTGGTTAATGGCTGTCAATGTCAGCTAATCTAACCCATGTTTTACCCCTTTGCAATTAAAAGGCCTTTACGAATGCTTGATGAAATAACTAAACAAAACTAAATTTAAGTTGAAAAAGGGATACAATTTGTAGGCTAAATCATTGAGTTGACTCACATAAATGATCATTTTGGACAGTCTACTAGTCATATCATATGCTAATCATATGCAATAGCCTAAGGTAATCCTTTTTATTTAACAAGGAAACATGAATTACAGCATGTCTACCATTTCTTGTGGGGATGATTTTGGTGCCTTTAACACATTGTGCCTCATATACTGCAAATTTATGTTTGCTACTTTAAATCTGTGTTGTTTGTGTCCTCTTTATTCAGATCCAGTGTCTTCATGTGACATTGAGTTTCGTGTAAAAAGGAATACAGTAGTGAAAGCCACTCTAATGCAATCTACAACGTTATACTGCCCTATGATACTGACGGACTGTGACTCTGAACCCATAGTCACCTGGGGTAAATCGTTGCCTGGTGACATTTATGAAGAAGTGCCTGAGTCACACAATTTGGAAATCTACCAGAAAAGAAATCAGAAAAACGAACTGGTCTCCCATCTGAAATTTCAGCATGTGACCAAAGATGATGATGGTCTGTACCACTGTAAACTGAATTATTCTGTGACAGTTGTTAGTCACTTTATACACCTATCTGTGTCTGGTAAGCAACATAACCTTTGTGCAAATAAAACATAACAGCTCAAGGTTGGTAAAACATATTTCTCTAAACTCTCTGTTTTATCTGTATTATATATGTTGTCTTTAATTTAAATGATACAGAATCTGATGTCACAGAAGATCATGGTGTTGAGGCAAAAAATGACAGTAAGAAAACTTTTTAAAATTATACAGCACAGTTGTTCATGCACACATTATTAAAAAATGACAAATGGCAGTAGTTGTTGAATTACTGAATATTAATTAATTAATTAAATTGAAGTCTGATAGTGAAAAACTATGAACACAAATGTAAATAAAATAATGAATACCATGGTAAATTTTAGCATCATCAGTATGATACAATTTTTGCTGGCTCTATTTGTTATTCATGCTATACTATCTGTGTCTGGTAGGGGCACTGCTAGAGATGTTGGTCTCTATGACAGAATTTTTTTGGGCCCCTCAAATATTGATTTTATTACATTGTGTTTGTGTTTGTTACATTGTGTTTGGACTTACACCCCTTGTCAAGGTGTAAAGGCTTCTCCACTTTGTGTCAGAGCCTTGTTACCGACATGCATTATTTTTCTGTATTACGTGTCATCATCCCTTACTTACAGTTGGCCTATTTATCCATGTGGTAAGCAAAATAAATGCTCTAATGTTTTGTTTTTAATTAGAAGCTTAAAGAAGTCTAGTTTAACCATTAAAATTACACAACTGTTGTATAAAAGCAATGCTACATAAAAGGGAGTGCAGTTATGCTGAATATCAGCACTCTTGTGATTTGGTCGTAAGGACAAGGCCACAGATTCCAAAATAGGTAGTTGCAACCCTCGACTGTGATTGGCATTTGATGCTGCTCTAATAATCTCACATATACCATATGACTACTTTTCACTGTGCCAAACACATTCCCTAGTCTTAGACATTGTATAATGCTCTTAAAACCCGTTTTTCTTACAGCCAGCTTAGAAGGAGAAAACAGTCCCACAACAGACTTGGAGTGGATCCCCTATGGGTTCATCGCCACAGTCAGCCTGATAGCCACATTGATGCTGATCTCTGTATGCATTTGTAAGTAGTGGTTCTAGATGAACCTACATTCATTCATTGAACTGTACATTCATTGATTCATTCATTTGCCTTTACCACCAAGATTTGTAATGGCTGTTATCACCATTTTCGGTAACACTTTATTTTAAGGTTCACATATTAGCCCTCAATACATACCTAATTAAGGCTGTATTAGTGACTTGTAAGGCATGTGTTAAGCAACATCAATAATCTATTAGGCATGAAATCAGATATTTCTTGTTCATGATGAATTAGGCCTTTGTTCTCAAAATGGTCTTAATAAGGACCTAGTGGGCCTTGATTTCGAGTTACTAATAAGTAGGCCTAGTAAGTGCCAGAAGAGAACATGTGCAACTTCCTAGTATACTGTCTGAATAACTCCCTAACAGTGGGAGAACAGTTGTAGAAGCAATTATGCAACATGGCATGGGCAGTGAAATATAGCATTGAGGTGTAGCTGCATGCTTACATATTCCACAGCTGTTCTCCCACTATAAAGGATTTATTGAGAGAGTATACTAGGAGTTTATAGTTATACATACACTCCTCTGGCAGTTACAACTTATTAGTAAGTAGAGATAATGGCCTACTAAGTTCTTATTAAGGTTATATAAAGAATAAAGGCCTAATTCATAATGATAAGATGGATGGGACAGGGACTGATCTATTGAATGTATTGTTTTTGCATTGTACATTACTATGATCCATCAAGGTGCTGTTTTTTTTTTTTTTTTTTTTTTTGCCATTTATCAGTTTATTGTGATCATGTAAACACTGAGATTACTAATGAGTAATCTATTTTTTGTTTATTTGTAATATTTATAAATACATGAGCATTTGGCTTTCAGTAGGCCTATCATCAAACTCCAACAGAGAGGCCTCACAGTCACAGCTACTGGTAAATACTTTTAAAAATTAAACATAAATGTCCAGATGTCCAGTTACTCTGAATATTAGGTAGCCTGCATGAGTTATCATGAACATTAGGCATGTTTGCACCCTCCTTCATGTGAATTTTAATTTGAACAGAGCATACATGAATGTATGTCATATAACACATAGCAATTGTAGGTGCCAAAGGCCATTTAGCCATAAGGACCATTTCAATGAACAGGTTTTAATTCAGCTTGTAAAATTGCACTTAAGCTTATTTTTGACAAATCAAGAATGAATATAGGCCAATTTTATTTTAACATCAGAGAATAAGGTTCAGCAGCATTGACAACAATGCCACGTCACAACACTTTTGTATTTAGTGTGTAATCCTTCTATTATGTTTCTGTACAGGACAAGACACCAGAGGGGCTTGTTACTGTGGTGATATACTCCACTGCAGAGCATTTTCAATCAAGATTTATGTTTGACTGATCTTTGGTTATTGCAACAACAGTCATAACTGTTACAGATTTGAATTACTGTAAGAAAGTTTGTATGTATAACATCCGTATGTTTATCATTTTGTTCTGATTTTATAGAGTGAATTTGTATACTTTTGGCAACACAGTGGATATATGTAATTTATAACATTCATCATTTCCTCTGGCTTATGTTTGGTGTTTTAATTGCCAACACCTTAATTTAACTTCTACACTTTGCGTCATACAGAAGGTGTGTACTTTTGGGCACTGAAAATCAATTGTTCGCTGGAGGTGTTTACATAAATTCAGGAAGATTAGATTAGTCCTGACTGATAGCCTGCAGGGTTCTACATGTACTCTGCCAACACAAGAAGTCTGATGCATTCACAACACCTCCCTCTAATGGCTGATTAACAGGATGCACCCATCCCGGGCAGAGCACTGAGGGGAGAAGAGATGAGAAACAAACTGAACTGTGTAGGAGGGAAATTGCCAGGCTATAACTTTGATAATTAGCTCAAACTACTGTAATGATGGCAGAAATTATGTAAACTGGACATCTTCGATTACAAAATTCAGTTTGCATGTCTAACAAAAAATGCTTCCTATGAATAATTTTTTTATTAAACTAACCTAATCTAATAGAATAATTTATTTATTCTTATTTATGGTTAGTTTTTAGCAGACAACCTACTCTTCCCCAAAGTGCTTTACATAATAATACAGTATAAAGTAGGCTAACTTTTTAAAGAAATAGTAAGATTTAACTTCAATCAATAAAAAGCATTATATACAAACAAGACATCTGATAGCAAAAATGAATCAACGGGCAACTTAAAGTTATAAAAAAATTCAAAAAAAAAAAAAAATAATAATCTAAAAATGGACTTGAGGCTGCTGACATCAATTCACCATTTTCTCCCACTAGATGGCTTTGGTGAGTCACAGAATAGCACCTGCAGTAGTCAAGACACTCACAAGGTGGAGTGGTACAACATTACCAGCTAATAAAATAATTATGTTTGCCATCAGATTGTGGATATTCTAAGGAGACAGAATGCAGAGACTGTGGAGACAGTGTAGTGAATCTTTCATAACATATTTTTGAGAGAAATTTTGTCAATAAAAAGTGAGGAAAAATCTGCACGCTGAAGTCTTCAAACAAGCTTTTTTTTACTCTAAGTGCTGCAAGCTTTCGGTCAGACGACCTTCCTCAGGCAGAGTAAAACTGAAATAGTGCATGAGGTTACATACAATCATTGATTCATGCCACCTGTGTCAGTTTCAAAGCATAGGGATTATAGAGAAATTTAGTCAGAAATGTATAGCCTAACTATCCATTTTAATAAAATTATTATGTTTATTATGCCTTGCTAGAGAAGTCTGGAACCATTATTTCAATGGATCCAAATAAGATTCAGGGACTTTGAAAGAGGGACTTGACTCTAAAATCTGCTCTGTCTGTGTTCCTGTGCGTTTACTGTTTTTCAACAAAGATTAAGTGAAGACAAGAATAAGTACACACACATACAGAAGAACAGTTTCATAATTCATACTTTAATGTGCTGTATTGTACTCCCCCTTATGGTCCCCATTCTTCTATGTGATAGATTGAGAATCATTCCCCAACAATTCTCATGAAGAAATTTGGCATTGTAAAATATCTGGTATTAGATTAAAAAAAAAGTCAAAGGACATTCAAGAAGACTTGAACCTTTGGACAGTGACATGTATGTGCAAAATAACTAGTGGATGCATTTTCACCATCCTCAGGTACTACGGCTACAACCAATCAGCGCAACAGACAAGCCCATTCAAACAACACAAAATGTCTGAATACAACCTAGAGCAATATGATTGGATAGACACCACCGATGTCTGAGTAAAACCTATGGCTCATAGCTAGATGTACTCGCTGAGCAATATGTTACCGCTATAGAGTACGTCTAGCGTTCTAGGCTAATATGGACCGCAAGTATATTGCAACATCATAAAATGTTTGGGTAACACTTTGCGGTAAGGGTACATGAATTATCATGAATTCATGCATGAAATCATTCATGATTCATGCATTACTTCATCTCTGAAAGTCTAATGAGTTATCAGGAATTAACATGAATTCATTGTTTGTCATTGATGACCTCCTGCTGAAATAGCACATGATCTTAAGTATTAGTTACTCTGGGTACATCATTATGAGTCATGATTAATTAGCATGAGTCATGATTATTAGCATGATCATGATGAATTCATCATGTTTGTGCCCCCTCAACTAAAGTGTTGACATGGTTAAATTGGTAAAATTTAAAATTTAGACGTATGGGATAGATATGAGGAACTAGGCCAAAGTAGGCTAAATAAGTACTTTTATTATATCAAATTCTTTTGAACAAAAACATCATGATCATGTGTAATTAGTCATGACTCATGATGATGTACCCAGAGTAATTAATGCTTAAGATCATCTGGTATTTCAGCAGGAGGTCATTAATGATAAACAATGAATTCATGCTAATACCTGATGAGTCATTAGATATTCAGAGATGAAGTAATGCATGAATCACGAATGAATCATGAATGAAATCATGCATGAATTCATGATAATTCATGTACCCTTACCGCAAAGTGTTACCAATGTTTGAATATTGATACAGTTGTGCAGGCCAGAGAAGACCGCTTGCTAACTGTAGCTTCCAGGTGCATTGAGCTTGGTGGTCAGTTGTCAAATTGCTGTTTTAAACAATTTAATGGCTCGAACTAGCCCCACACTTCGTTGATAGTGTAGTGACAGTTCCAACATTTATAACGAAGCATTGAAAACTTAATAAATATACTGATAGCTATACCACATCTCTCCTTTTAAAAGAATCCAAGGATGTTTTTATGGCGCTTATATTGGTTGTAATTCCCTTTACACCCTGATTGCAACTAATTAATTAAATGCAGTTTAGACAAAACTAAAAACAAATATCATCTGTGTAATGAACAGGATGGGAAAAATGCCATTCGTTCCAAACTCAGGTGCCATATGGCCCTCCCTCTACAAGACAGTCAGCACTTGTCCTGTACTTGACAGAAATATGAATGAAAAATGTATTTTCAAATTTACTTTCTGTGAACTTTTTTCTAAGATCTTGTATCCTAAGGCATAATAGGCAAGCCTGCAAACATTTACCTGCAAGGTCCTCCTACAGTCAACAATATACTGTAAATTCTCACCCATACATGCAGTAAATAAACCACCAATGATTTCGAGTAATTTGGAAAGTAATGCTGTGGAGGCCAGCCTATAGGCCTCAGTGTGAAAGGCATAGGATGTTCTCAACGCGTAGCTCAACAAACAAATGTCCAATCTGTAGCTCCAGTTGGGTGGTGTTCCCATTTATTCTCAGAAGATATATTTTCCATAAAATTGAAGGCCTATATGTTACCTTATTCCCGTGCTGTTTATGTGTTGTAATGATGATAAAACAAAAAAAATGCTGTTTGCTGTTTTCTGGTGGCTACACGGCTACGGTAAGAACCGTGTGTTCCCCACCTTCCACACCATTGTCTAATCAGTGGTCTTACCTGTACTAATACCTACCTGGACACCATGTGACTAACACCAGTGCAAGTCACCCCAAGTGGCTAAATTAAGACAAGATAAATAAAACTAATAAACCTAAACTAAAGAGTGACTATAAATGGCTCCTACAAATGCAACTTCGTTTCCATTCATATTTTGATTTCATTTGCATTGGGGCTAGCCAAAAACTCTAGTCTGGCTTGTCAGGCTACATTGGGGCAGTTTTTAGCTCTTTAATAAGTAAAGGGAGGAATTTCATTTTCTGTATTCACCAGAGTGACTATACAGCTAGTAAGTAAACCTGAAAACATCCTAAAATTATCTTAATTTATATAAAGATTTAATGTTACATTGTTATATTACTATTTATATTGTGTCTGTGTCCACATCGCCATGGCGAAGGTCTGCACTCTTGGAGTGCTTTTCTAGTTTTACATTTATTTACTTGTAGAATCTTGAGAAGAGATGTTGAATGATGCTACAGTCTATATAGACAGGCCAAAGGTCATGGGAGAGACCTTCACACCACGACAGCTTTGCAGGCAGTGTGATCAACAAGCTAACTGAAACTCACAACTCCACTTTATTTTCCGACCACCTTTCACACCTCTTCATGCCATCCATTTATTTGTAACTGAAGGTATTTTTTGAAGCCATTAAATAGAACAAACTTTTAGTCACTCAAGTTACGTCAACTGGTTTTTATTTCAACCATATACTGTAAACAGTGTGTACTGTATCGCCATGGATCAAGTGGTGTTACATTTAAGCATATAAAAAGACATCCAGGGTATTTCACCGACAGGTAAAGATCAAGTGCAGTGAGGTATAGTGCATTTTAAGACAAAGGACAGGACAGACATCACCCGACAGGACATTTGTTCAGCAGTCTGACTGCTTTGGGAAAAAAGCTCTGCTTTCTGTGGGTTGACTCTAGGCAGCGTTCTTCTCACATCAGAGCTGGAAATATCACCAGGTCGCTTGTGGGAGGGGTGGCCTTCCTTGCTACTGTTCTTCAAATCTTGCATAGAATCTAATCAGTGCTTCAGGGAGGGTATTATCACTATCATAGTAGGTGGAGGCTATGTGAGTCTTTGAAGTGGCTGTGAATTTTTGCTTAGCTGTGCGTGCTTAGCTGTTTTGATGGCCTGGGTAAAAGCATTTTGGTCTCAGTGATGTGCTTTCCTATTCTGGCAACCCCAATTTCACCATTAGCTTAGCATAGGCACTGGAAAGTAAAGTAGCCAGAGAGTTGCTATCTACAGCTAAAATCAAGCTAAAATTGGGGTTGCTACATTGACAGGGAAAACGTACACACTGAGACAAAAATGCTTTCACCCACATATGTACCTCTAGGTAAGACAGTGAATAACCAATTTTCATTAGGAGTTGGAATATTCCTTTAAAGGCAGTGTCCCTGGCTTGTAGTAGTGCCCTCATCTCTGGTTTCATGATAGTCTTAGAGATAGTTGCATCGTCTTTGCACCTACTGATGTACAGTAGCTTGTCACAACTGATGTGTACTCATCCAGGTTAACAGTGTTGTTGTAAATGGCTTCAAGCAGGATGGCTGGGACAGGCAGCCCACTAGTGTTAGATTTCCATCTTGCTCAAGCGACTGCTCTTTTACTGCATTTCCACTTAACTTGCACTAGCCTGGGAGTTCCCATGCTCCTTTCCATGCTTACATTTCACTCTGCAAAGCAGCATGGTGACCATGCCTGATTTTCTCGCCTGCTTTCGGTATCCAATCACAGAACAAAAAGGGACTAGCACGGCCCTCAACGGCATTTTACGTCATGTGGTGGCTCTGGTATTGGCTCTGAGCTATGTACAGATGCTATGATAGACATTTGTTGCATCCATTAAAAGACTCTGGACAATTTTTAACAACGCCTCCGCTACGAGAAAAGCAATAGGTGGGTCTCCAGACTAAATATCAGTTTGCGCGATAGCCAGGCTATGTTCTCTGAGCTGTACCAGTGTATCCAGGTGGTGCCCATGTGCATTAGTTTTAGGCATCATGGTTAAAAAGTTTCAGCTGAGAAAAAAAAAGTTTTGCCAGACAAAAAAAATGCACCAACTTTAGTAACTGCAGAAGTTCCCCATGACTGCTCAGTGACTGTTTACAGGCTACTCAAGGAAGTTTAGTTACCACGAATCTGCTCTGCAGTATCTCTCCAAAAACAATTGTGTTTGCTTTGATGTGATGTGTGTGGGGTAGATATGCAATGTCTTACAGTACATACTGCAAACACATGAGAGAGAGAGAGAGAGAGAGAGAGAGAGAGAGAGAGAGAGAGAGAGAGAGAGAGAGAGAGGATGATAAGGATTCTAACTAAGTAGACTGGGGGAAAGAGAACATGATTTGCTGATGAGAGGAAGAGATAGATAGAAGGGAGACAGAGAGAGGTAAAAAGGGAGAGAGAAAGAGAGAGAGAGCATCACAGTGCTGCGCATGAGTGGAAGGTGAAGAGGAGGAAGTGGAAACCACAGGCCATGCAATGCACTCAGGTTTTACAGCTGAGGTGTGTGT
>JAODXP020004936.1:40000-43479 GCA_027497455.2 Sardinella longiceps | reverse complement strand
ACAGCACCACAATCTTGCTTATAACTGGGATAACTTTGTTTCAATACCACGGATTTAAAAATGACGATGATGAAAAGCAGAGCTAAAGAGTTGGATTCTTCAGTAGCACTTTATAATAATCATCCTCTATAAATGATTAGCCTACTAAATAGCTTATCAACATCAATAAGAAATTAATTGGAAAGTTAGTGGTTTCAATCAGTAATCGTAACTAACTAAGTAACTAACTAGTGAACTATTCTGCTGAATTTTCGAAAGTGTGTGTGAGTGAGTGTGTGTGTGTGTGTGTGTGTGTGTGTGTGTGTGTGTGTGTGTGTGTGTGTGTGTGTGTGTGTTAGAGCATTTAATCAGTTGGTTGCAATCAAAATGTGAAGGTGTGAACTGTAAAGCATATAGTAAAAAAAAAAGTCCTCCAGGAAAACGTTTCCTACTCTACCTTTAACATCACAAAGACAGAAAGAGAGAGAGGGTGAGATTTTGATGTCCAAGTAGTAGTAGACGCCAACAGAATTTCAATGCCACGTCATGTATTGAATCCAGCCGTGTTTGGTTAAATTATGCTGCTTTATCTCGAGCAGCATGACAGGCCCTGCTGGAAAGCCTGTCTTTGCAGTTCGGGGAGTAGCTTTGGACATGTGAAAACTCTGCCAAAGTGATGCAAGTAATAGAAAGTGGACACAGCCAGTTCAAACAGCCTGTCCTTCAAAGATGTGTGTGTGGGGGGGGGGTATACAGTACATCCCAGCATGTAATGCCTCGAGTGACCGAATCGTCTCAAGCTTGAGCTATCTCGGCCGTGCACGCCATCGACACAAAAAAGCCCAAAAGATCTCCGTCAGTGCTGCTTGAGTTTCGTCTACTGACGCAGTGCCTCTCTCTCTCGCCAGATTACTCATAACCGCCCCGGAGGAGACAGCAAACAGCCTATAAATCAGGACCCTTTTATCACCCTTCACAGTGTAAAACAAGGCGCAGTCTCCGAGCGGCGGTTTGATTTACAGCAGGCCAACGGGAACCTGCGGAAAATAAATTGTCACGGGCCACCGCCACCACTGCCGCGTTTGTAATAATTAGAAGGCGCGCGGAGCAGGAGCTGTTTTCTGGCTCATTTTGCAGTGGGGAGTCTCCGTGGGAGTTCTGCATTATGAATTTTTCACTCTGTGATTTGCTAATGGTTGACCTAAATTCATGAGGATTTCCTTTTTATTAGTTTGTTAACTGGGGGTGTTAAACGTTTGGAAATGTTCTCTCTCTCTCTCTCTCTCTCTCTCAATTTCCTCTGAATCAATCGCTCTCTTTCTCTCTCGTTCTCTCCATTCTCTCTCTCTCTCTCTCTCTCTCTCTCCATCCTTTTGTGCAACAGTGTCAGCTCCCTGGAGGCTGAAGACTCCAATTCCTCCTCTAGTTCCTTTTATTGTTTTCCATTTATTCTTCCTCCCTATTTTCTCTCTCCCTTTTTTTTTCTTCTCCCAGCTCAAGTCAAGTCAGTGGCTTAGTGATTATTGAGCATGCTAATCTCTCTGTGCTCTGCTCTGCGTGCATCAGTCTAGTGAAGTAGTGTGTGTGTGTGTGTGTGTGTGTGTGTGTGTGTGTGTTTGAGCTTCGCCGGCAAGCAAAGCATCCAAGTAGTCCGCAGTCTCTCTTATCCAGGGGCATAATTAATAGCCAAACGCCGGGGCTGGTCTGCATCTCATGCATCATGCGTCATCCAATTACAGTACGTTTTTTTTTTTTTTTTTTTTTTTTTTTAATAAGGGGGACAGCTACACAAACAAGTGAAGATACCAACTCTTTAATCCTTAGATGTGAGACTGCATGTTCTACTGTCAATTTCTGAGAGCTTCTGACGGAAGAGTCCCTGCTAAAGCTGAATAAATCTGCCATCAGTCACATCTTCATTGGATTTAATGGATCATTTCCCCAACATCATCATGTCGGATCACTTGAAGCTAGAAACAAACTCTCTAACTCTCTCCACCTTTAATATTGCATAGCTTTCAACAGGGACAGGAGGGGGAGGGAAATGGTTTTCACAGAGAATGATGAAAGAAAAATCGATCTGCTTCATCCCCAAATAAAAGTTTCAGGTCATTCAGATGGACAGAAGGGAGATTCAGGTGAGTGTGTGATGAAGTGCTTTTAATGGACACCAGAGACAAGGTCACGGACAAGGTGATGGACTGTCACTCCATGTCGCTGTCACCAAGGGAACAACAAAGACCAAGACAAACGACAGAAGAATTCAGAGTAATGGAGTTGAAAAGGTCAGGGTATCACTTCATAGGAGTAAGGCACATCATACAAATTCAGTTGCTTTTGTTGTAGTGGTTAGATCAGCGAAATCTACCGTGGGTTACAATTAGAGAGAAAAATGTTGACAGATGTTGACACTTTATTTGAAGGTACCATCATAAGACTAACATGACACTGTCATTAACTATGACATGACATTGTCAAGAAACCTGTCATGACTTCTGACATACCCTAACCCTAACCATGACAAATACCGGGTGACCCTTAATGACAGAAGTCATGACAGGTGTATAAAGTTATGACAGATTCATGACAACGTCATGTCATAGTTAATGACAGTGTAATGCCAGTCTTATGACGGTACCTTCAAATAAAGTGTAACCGATTAGGAAATCCTTTAACTTAAAGCATAACACCAGTGATGTGGAAGACCACAGTGAATTTAGTGAAGTGTCCATTTCTGATGAGTACACCCTGTACCCTAGTGGTAGCTTCGCTCAGCCAGTATGTCTAAAAACAAGCCATAGGGATTTGATGCGATTGATCTGACATCAATCTCTGTTGTCATCTTGTTTGTTCCACTGATTGGTCGTAGCGCCATCCAATAGATTGTAGAGGATTGTAACAGACAACCGCTGATTCTGCCCTGGACTGTGGCCAGACTATACATTTTAATGCTATACGCTGGCTTGTCATAGGATGCTATAGTCTGGCCTGTATAGGAAGAATCAACCAAAAGAAAGGCAAGTACGTATGTCAGGATATTGTCCTGAAAATAAGCTTTTTTTATTTTGCTTTACTTGTTCAGGATTGTTTCACCACCATAATAGTATTATAAATGTAGCATACCGAGTTCTCTACATATAGCCTTTCTAGATCTCTTGTCATGTGGGAAATCTTGATTCAAGATACAGTATCTCTGTAAATTCAAGACATTTCTGTAAACTTACAATATCTCTGTAAACTTACAGTATCTCTGTAAACTTTGTCCAATCGGCAGCAAAGGCAGCAAAGGCAGTTTTTTTTCTTCTTCTACGAGGATTGAGGACGGATGTAGCAGGCAAAATAAGCTTCTCCAGTGGACTGACTCACCGGACGAGACGAGCTGCCAATGATTAACCCTAACCAACACGTAATTGGGATTTCACACAAGCCCTCCATGCGGATTTGCGGGCATTAGCAGAAATAAGATTTAGTGTGTCTGCTACACAGTACTTCCTCAGGCT
>JAODXP020004936.1:25000-35000 GCA_027497455.2 Sardinella longiceps | reverse complement strand
CGTAATTGATTGTGGATGGCAGTCGCCGTGTGATTTCGGCTCATTTACACACATTCAACTCAGTGGATGATGGAAAGCATAAAAAAATGTACGAGTGGATTTTTTTTCTCTCTCGTTTTTTTTTTTTTTTTTTCAAACTTCTGTGAGACTAGTTTTGCCACTCACTCTGTCATGAATAGAAAAAAAAAATGACAATTTTTTTTTTTTTTTTGTGGTCGTTGTTGTGGGCTGTCAGTGAGTGGGAAACAAATTATTCTCTTTTCTTTTTTATTTTTCATTGTTCTCTCAGTGACAAATAATGAATCAGAAAAAAAACAGCCCTCTCTTGTCCCTGGCGGAAAGCTGTGAGTTCGGAGAGGGGGAAAAAAGAAAAGAAAAGAAAAAAAAAAGAAAAATGCATCAGAGGGCGGCTGCTCCTTTCATGCCCTTTTGGCTGTGTGTGGGCTCATGAAAGGTGGTTGCCCGTATTTGATTAAAGAAAAAAGGGCTGAGGAAAACAACAGTTAGGTGCCACTGTGCAAGCGTAGCTCAGAAGATGTATGGCATACACAGACCCACACACACACACACACACACACACACACACACACACACACACACACACACACACACACACACACACATCCCAGGAGCATATGTGCAGAATGTACGCACACAGACTCCTTACTGTTTACAAAGTTGGGAGCAATAAGATGCATTATATTAAGGCATGTGGTCTTGGCCTCTCTGGCAGTGGAGGAAAGGGGAAATTCTGTGAGCATTGATTTTATTTTCTCAGCCACAGGAGAGGGACAGTAATGGCAACACAGAAGCAGTGACTGGGAGATAGATGGGGCCTCATGCTCTGAATCGGATATAGCATCTTCCTGCAGGGAGACACGGGGAGCGGTAGCATTCTCTGGAGAGGGCTTGCTTTACTTGTGCTTTTGATTAAAAACAGGGCAATTACATGCACATTGTCTGGTATGAAGGAGCTAGAACATCATGTAGCCTAAGTGCTGTTGTAGTGATGAATGTTCTCTGTGTCCTAAAGCATACATAATGTAAGAAGTCGCTCCTTACATTATAAAAGTCTATACAGCTCGGACATTTCTTGTTACATAGGCCACAGTTGTCACATCACTGGTAGTCATGTTAGAATGTTACCAGCTAATGTAATCTTAAATGAATGATTAGAAGGCTACCGTTGAAGTTGGTGGTTTTGCTTGCCTTTGCAGACTTGTCTTTGCATACTTGATTTGAATGCAAGTTTGTGTGAATTTTCTTTTGTAGCGATTCTTATGCAGCATGCAACCGGCAGTAAGTGGGCCGTATTATGTAGGCTACATACAAAGTGTTGTATATGCAAGGTGCAAATTGTCTTGTAGTGTTTTACTGTCTGTAATCAAAACACAGGGCAGCTACACATGCTGTTTTTTAATCAGGTGTTTCCAGTCGAGAGGCTCCATGAAGATGTACAGTTTAGGAGATGGATGATGCCACATGGCCTAGTCTAATGGTTCTCAAAGTGTGGTCCAGGGACCACTGGTGGTCCGTGAGCAAGCTGAAGTGGTCCGTGAGTTGATTACCATAAAATATGTAAACATAGCCTGTGTCATTATTTTAAGGCCAAATATTAGTTTTTCACTGAATATAAGAGGCAGACCTGTAATTTATTCTTTATTAGAGCATTTGAAGTGCCTACTCTATAAATGACTTGGTTAAAAGGTAACAGCATGTGACTTGGTGAGGGGGCGTGAGGTCAGGTGGTCCCTGAAAAAAAAACATTTTTTGGGCAAAGTGGTCCTCGGTCTGAAAAAGTTTGAGAAACACTGGCATAGTCCATATGTACTGGATGTATGTACTGTACTGTATGTACGCTATGTGGAGTCTCTGTGGTGTTCCTCTGAGCTCTGAGCAGGAGACACAGAGGACGACAGTTTCATGTCCCATCAGCCCCCTGTGTTCTGTGATTCACGTGCGCTCACTCTCTCTCATGCCTGGGATCCAGCTCAGCTCAGTCAGAACATTTCCTCTGTGTCCCAGGAGGCCAAACACAGGAACACTAATGAGAGAAAGAGAGAGAGAGAGAGAGAGAGAGAGAGAGAGAGAGAGAGAGAGAGAGAGAGGTTTGTGTTTACACAGGCCATCTGAACTTCTCAGAGTGGAAGAGTGGGCACTGATGTACACAGATTTCGCCACAGGGAAAGAAGAAGTAAGCGTAAGGACGTGTGCTCACTGCAGCTCCCACAAACCACAATCTTTATTTTGCTTAAAGGGAGCTCCTGTCTCTAACTACAGTGAATATTTTGTCGGGTGCCAAAAGCAAGCCCCAGTCTCTTGATCTGCTGACAGTGGGTATACTTTTAGAAGAAGTAAGAAAGAAGTTTTTTTCACAGGAGTCTTTTCACATTACTTATTCAAATCGATTAGTTTTACATTGCAAGTAAATATGGTCTGGGTGGTATTGAAATAATGTTTAATTGTATAGATTTATGAATACAGACTCAAACCATACAGATCCCTGTCTCAAAACATAATATGAAAAGTTTGAACAAGTGTGATCTTCATTTTATACATCATCATCATTATCATCATTGTAGCGAAGGGAGAGAACAGTGACACCATCCAGTCTTGAACCTGGGTCTCCGGAGTGCTAAACGTGCAACTTGACTGCAACGCCAAAGAGCCAGGCTTGTTGGTATGGCAGTCAGAGCTCATACTCAACCGTAGTGACGGTACTCCGTCACAATCATCATCATCATCATCATCATCATCATCAACCATTCTTTATTCAGGGGAACTTGACTGAGCTCTTGGCTCTTTTGCAGCAATGCCCTGATTGGAATTAAATTAAAAATGGAAAAACATAAAACAAACAAATAAACAACAAATGAAGTCCATATCAGCTGAACAGAGTCCAATGATATCATATCATCAACAAACGTCAAACATAAACATGTTTATAAGAATCCCCAACCCGGTCTCTGGAATCCCATTATAAGAATCTGCATTAATAAAATGTATATTAAACGAGGAAAAACTACATTTCCCATGTGGCATTGCCCATGAATGCTACAACATGAAGCTACACCCCATCCATAAAGTGTTACTTGTTAATTAGCAATTAGCGATGCAAACTGTGTGCACTTCATTTGGCCTCCATCCCTTCGATTATGATCTGATCAATCCCAACAGAAACATCTAATCACTGTTATCCTGAGGCTTGCCAAAGTGAGTATGAGTATGAAGGTAAATCTCCCGACTCCTATATCTGTATCTCTCCACGATACAAACACCCTGTTGCTCCTGGCAACAGACCTGCCTCTGGAGATAAACGTGGGATATGTTCTCGTGACGGGGGCCGTTTCAGATTAATATTTCATTTGCGAGTACGGGCTTCAAAGCGGGAAAACTTATCAAGGGCTGGCTCCCCTGGGACACATGCTCAAAGCAATACCCAGCGGCCCCTCACACAGTCAGGAGCATTCGCTCGCTCACTCGCTCGCTCACTCTGGCCTCCACATGCTCCACTCCAGAGGTAAACATGTGGCAAACACCTTGTGGATCACAAACACTGCACTTGTATGCACTTGTATATAATTCTAATGTGATCATAACCAGCCTCTCGGTCTACACTTCTCTGCGTACTAGTTATATGCACTTGTATACTATTCTCGTCTGGTCATAACCAGCCCCTTGATCTACACTTGTCTGCGTACTAGTTGTATGCACTTGTATACTATTCTAGTCTGGTCAAAACCATCCCCTTCATCTACACTTCTCTTCGTATGAGGATCTGGGATCCCACCTAGCTTATTTCACACCTGAACATTCCGAGATTGTAAAACCACTCCATGGTGGTAAACTGAACATTCTACCATTGAAATGCATTGGATTTATGCCTCTTTCTGACTTGAAACTAATGGGTAATAATAACATTTAAAACATGTCTAAATTGCTTCTATCTATTTGGGACCTCCCAATTTGTGTGCTTCAAATATGTATTATTTGAAGGAAAGTGAATTGTTTGAAATGTTATTACCCATTTTTTTTTCAAGTTAGAAAGAGGCATAAATCAAATGCATTTCAATGATAGAATGTTCAGTTTACCACCTTGGAATGTTGGGATGTTCAGGTGTGAAAAAGGCCCATTGACCTTGTTTGCATCGACCACATCATCTCTGAGCCAATCAGTGAACTTAAATAATGCAGCTTGAGAATACGATATAGGCTATCAGTCAAGAGCTGGTCCAATCGTTAAATATCTCCTGCAAGCAATTGCAGACCCTTGTACAAAGAGAAGCGTAGACTGAGGGGTTGGCTATGACCAGACTAATTCAATTCCAATGTTTGTTTGTGGCCTACTTGTACACATTAGAATGAGAGGTGCCGTCTCTTTTGTACACATTAGAATGAGAGGTGCCGTCTCTTTTCTTAAAACGGGTAGATGTCTAGATGATCGTTGTTATATCGACCATCTGTATCCAAAAAAAAAAAAGGCTGTAGCCTACATTGATCCAGATGTCTGAGCACACAAAGTTTGCTGATTTTGTCTATTCCATTATTTTTTCCATCCTATTCTTTTGTGTAAAATTTTGTTCTTTTCTGTAGTCTGACTTTCTGATAGTGTTATTGCATTTGTATTTAGGGAGCTGCTGGGGGAGTTGATTGATGATACTGGAGGAATGATTCCTGCTAGAAATGCTGTGATGGCTATTGCTGGTATTGTTGCTGATGCTGTCTGATGATGGTAAATAGGCCCCAGACTGGCGACTCGCAACTCTCTGCACTGACCCACACCGATACATGATTACTGAAGTTTGGGGAAACCAAAACAGAGAGAGTGCTGAATAGTGCTGAATCCGTGATAAAGAATGGACCGGAGAAAGCCTCTCCATCTCTGTCTCTTTCCAACTCATTGCTGGTCTCGTCTTCACTTTTATATATGTATGCATTTAGCAAATGCTTTCCTCCAAAGAAGTGACTTAGATTTGTCAGCTATCAATTATTTCAGGGCCAGTCTTCCCTAGAGCTTGGGGTTAAGTGCCTTGCTCAAGTGCACAACAGTGGCAGGCTGTTGAATATGAGATGCCTGCACACTTCTGAATCTCTATAGCATCATTTGATGGTGCAACGTTTCAACCCTACTGGGTCTTCCTCTTGATTCAGCAGTGTGCGTAGCCTAGCGAACGCCAAACTAAAAATCACAAGTGATATTTTGTCTGGAGACCCACCCATTGCATTCTCGTAGCGGAAGGGTTGTTTATGATTGTCCAGAGCCGATTATTGGGCGCTACGAATGTCTATCATAGCGTCTGTACATAGCTCAGAGCCAATACCAGAGCCACCATGTGACGTAAAATACAATCGAGGGCTGTGCTCAGGCATGGACTGGCCATAGGGCATACAGGGCAATGTCCGGTGGGCCGACGACCATTTTTGGTTCGGGGCGGTCATAATGTACTCATAATTACTTTGAAAGATATTGGACTAGTCCAATTAAATCTCTCATGTTTATGTAATGTGTTCAAATTACATTGTTATTTAAGTCATTGTTGAATAAAATCATGGTGGGCCACTATGGACATAAATGCCCGGGCCATTTTTTGTTCCCAGTCCGGCCCTGGCTGTGCTAGTCCCTTTTTGTTCTTTGATTGGATACGGAAAGCAGGTGAGAAAATCTGCCATGGTCACCATGCTGCTTTGCAGAGTGAAATGAAATAAGCGTGCAAAGGAGCATGGGAACTCCCAGGCTACAGTGTGCTTGCATCTTGTTTCTTTTCAGTATTACTTATAATTTTGCCTTGTACCTTATTGGGGATGTTCACACTACTACCTCTGTTCTGCCAGAAGTTGGTCCCATGCACACTTTCCAGAATACGACCCCGCATTTATCCTTCTACCAGCCTTAACAGTGCCATCAACAACATCAACTCAGGATCTACTAGCCTGGCACGCCCTCCCAGTGACGTAACACCTTCAGCGTTGCTGTCGCTGGTCTGGCCAGCTGCTGATCGGGCAGGACTTCTGAATTCCCCAAAACTGGGGAACTGCCCCCCCTTGGTTCGAGAACCAATCAACTTTGAGCAGCTCCAACGGCTCTCAGTCCTGTTCAAGCAATTCCCTTTGCATCACATACGTCAGAGGAAAGAGTGGTGTGATTGGTTTTGTTTCGGCACAACATTTTCTAACATCGACCAGTAGCAAACTGAGGCATTTCAGGGAGGCGGGTCAACCATACGCTTTGAGAAATTTTTTTATACGGGCTCTTGGTCAGATCAAAGTCTCATAGAGCTTTGAAAGTCGATGGCAATCAGGCTAGGATCTACAGAAAACTGACCAATCTAGACAGATAGAGTTGAGGGTTTGTACGAAGTTAGGAATCAACTTTTTACTTTGACTGCCTCACACCTCTGCTAATATTGGTAGGTTTTTTTCAGATAAGATGAAGAAAAATTGTACATAACCATACCTGGGATTTTCCTGACAAAGAAAAAGCTGTTATTTTTCTTCATTGTGCCACCATGTCATGACTTGTGAATAACATGTACCAGGTTGAAAGCTTCGTTCATTTTCATAGCACGTCTTTGACAAGCTCTTTGTCAGATAGGCTGTTGGAAACTTCACCTCGAATCATTCACGGCTCTACTGCCTAATGGCTCAACATCTTTCAGTCTGACCTTATGCCGAGATAGCGCTGGTAGATGAAAAGCAAAGAGGAAAACATTTTCGAGATCAAAAATGTGAATCATGTTTTATTTCAACTCTGCAAGCGTTTTTTGTTCCATTTTCTTGAATTACCCTTTGCCACTTTCTCTCATAATTTTGATAAAATGTCTGGGAAACTGTAGAGAGTGTGTGAAGTGTAAGGGCTTCAAGTCACCCAAAAGAAATAGGGGAATTATGAATCTCAAGTTCACAATGAACCCCGTCTTCATGCTGAGCATATGAATTATAGAATTATGGCCTTTGGAACTATGAATCATGACTATGAGCCTGTCATATCTAGACAAAGAACAAGAGGAAACATCAGTATTCTATCAAGGATCTGTGATATCCTTAGAGCCTGTTAAGCATGTTTAAACATTTTATAAAATTCACAAAGTTTGTGTGAAGATTCATATTAATATATGAATATACTACCCACATTTTTAACAAATTAAAGGAATACTGCAAGAATTTCAAGTTCATTTACCAGCTTTGAAGTCACAAAGATGAGTAATGACTCCTTGCGGGGTGAATGAGGGCTGTCTTGGCTGGCCCTGCCGTGTCATGATGTAAAAGCATGGCAGGGGGAAACAAACTTCTCAATGTCTCAGTGAATGCCAATTGCCCGCAATGCAATAGTTCATGCTTAATTGCAGCCTCAAAGTACATGTGTGCACACACAGACACTCACAGATACACAATCACAAACACTAACTCTCACTTTCTCTTGCTCGTTCTTTTCTCTCCCTCTCAGACACTCACACAGACAAACATACACACTCTCTCTCTCTCACACACACACACACACACACACACACACACACACACACACTCCCTGCTGTAAGAGCTTTGTCATCCCCGGTGTGAAAGAGGGGAAGACTGTCCCCTGCTGAGAGCTCAGAGGCTTCTTCCTTCTCTACAGTAAACAACAGCCAGCCACAAGCAATCACTTCTCCCCCAAACACTCACAGACAATTTATGTCTTGACAAAAAGGGTACAGAAACTCTTCCAAATCAATTTTTTTCTCCTTTCTTCAATCTTCTATTGCTCTTGCTGATGGTTTCTTGCTTTTTATGCTGCCCCTGGTGATGGCATCTTTGACATTAGGCAATCAAAAGTAAACAAACAGCTGGCATTTGGACAAATGTAATATTGTGGAAATGAAAGACTGCTGAATCAAGATATGGGTCTCAGAGACTTGTCTGAATATAGATATGGATAAAGCTGCTTCAAAGAAAGAAAGAAAGAAAGAAAGAAAGAAAGAAAGAAAGAAAGAAAGAGTGTGCTAGCCTATATCGTATGCCTTTGTCCAAAGAACAAGTGTCCCTTATACTGTATGCATTTATCCATAGCCCAAAATATAATTCTACATTAATTACCCTGACATACAGTACATGTTATATCACAAAACAAATTTACATAGGAATTTCAAATCAAATCTCCAATAGCTGTTTTCAGGAGCTATGAAGTTATAAGTTAGTGATGCAAATAAAAGGCAAACATAAGGCAAATAGTCAAGTCTGTCAACAGGCAAAGTTCCTATGCAGCTGTTATAGTATAGTGTGGTGGAGTATGTAGGAGCATTGAGCTGATTGTTTTGAAAGGACAGTTAGCTCATTTTCCAGTTCTTTACGATAGAACATATTGGGAAGAAACCCTTTTATCATTTGTCTGGATTAAGACATTAAACTCACTAGATTGCATGACCAAAATATCAGAAAATGAGGCTCAAAGATATAGGCCAGTCAAAACCAGACCTGTCCTTTTAGATCTTATATTTTCCAAAGGTTTAACAAAATAGCTTGGCACTTCACCCATCGTTCAAATTAGAACTCTCCATTATACTCTTCATCTCTTATGCCCTCTCCATTATATGTAAATGGTGGGGTAATGGTGTGTTGCAAGCCACCGTTGCATAGAATATCACCAGTCTTCATCTGGCCTATGGCTATCAACAGCTGGCTATCAACAGGGTGTGTGTGTATGTGTGTGTGTGTGTGTGTGTGTGTGTGTGTGTGTGTGTGTGTGCTTGCGTGTGTGTGTGTGTGTGTGTGTGTGTGTGTGTGTGTGTGTGTCTGTGTGTGTGTGTGTGTGTGTGTGTGTGTGCTTGCGCACGCGCTGTGTGTGTGTGTGTGTGTGTGTGTGTGTGTGTGTGTGTGTGTGTGTGTGTGTGTGTGTTTAGTTATAAAACCAAGAGTTACACATCAGCATCAAAACAAACTATTTCATAAGGCTTGCTGTCCTCTATGGAGTCTCTCAAAGCCCACTAGGAAGAAACAAATAAAAACTGACAATGATAAAAAAAGAAAGGTGTTTATACTGACAAGGTAACAACGTATTGCTCTTCACAAGCAAAACACACAGTGAATTGAATATAGTTCATCTCACAACATCAATATATCCAGCATCAATAAACCTGATGGCAACCCCAGCAAGAAGAGACTAATATTTTAAATCATTAGGCCTATAAATCATACCTTGGACTGTAGGCTACATGAAGATAAAGTAATGGCCACTTCTGGCTATTCACAACTATAATAAATCCTGATTGGATGTTAATTTACACCTAACAAAGGCTACCCTGATTACAGTCATAATGTTTATGACATCAGCAATAACTCCCTGACCCACTTAGCATACTGTAATTGGTGCATTTTTAAAACAGCAGTTGATGCTATACAGTGACTCATGGTGTTGCTTCAATCTTAAACATAGTTTCTCAAACCTTCATCTTACCCTTACTTACTCTCTGCTTTCTCTCCTTCTCAAATACACACACACACACACACACACACACACACACACACACACACACACACACACACACTCACACACTCACTCTCTCTCTCTCTCTCTCTCTCTCTCTCTCTCTCTCTCTCTCTCTCTCTCTCTCTCTCTCTCTCTCTCTCTCTCAGGAGTCTGCTCCTTTCAATAATCAATTTATAGGAGAATGGAAGCAGCTGTCCATGGTCCTGAAATGCCTGACGGGAAAATAGCGGTCCCTGCAAACACATCCCCAGCAGAATAATTAAATCAGTTTCATAATTAAATGGAGACGTGTGTTTAAGGGGGAGACAAGGAACTAGACAACCCTGCCAAAAAACCCAAGGCCATCGGTGACGTACGGTGAGCAGTTTAAAGTGACAGCACCTGGGGAGCAGTTTGAGTTACAGTAATGGTGGTACAGGACTGTAGGTGGGTGACATCTGTCAGCCATCTTGAGTGCTGCAACACAGACCTTTTCTAAAAAAAAAAAAAAAAAACAGTCAAGGAAAGTCAAACAGATCATTGTTCAGATAGAGTATGTTT
>JAODXP020004936.1:0-20000 GCA_027497455.2 Sardinella longiceps | reverse complement strand
CATACACACACACACACACACACACATACACACAAGATTCTGTCTGGCTTCGAAAAAAAACAAAGGTATGGGTTTGTATTCACCAAATAATTCCAAAATAATTTCCAAGAAGTTTTTGAAGGTGAGAGTTTGAAGATCATGTGGTGTGTTAGGACAAAGTGAGTTTTCCAAATTTAAACATTAACATGATGTAATCCATCCACAGAATCTGAAAGTCACAAAGGGTGGGCTTAAAGTAAGGCATCTTTTTCAGTTCAATGGTGTTTTTTGCCCCTAACAGCACCTTCCAGGCAATGCAGGCTAATAGGCACTACCTTAACCCTAACCCAGCTCAGTTCATTTAATATTGTACAGTATACACAGTAAGTTTGTGGGGAGCTTCTGTGATTTTAGATTTGAACTTGCAAGGTTAATGGTTGCATTATTCCAAGTAGGCAAGACCATATGCCAGTGTGTAATGCTAAAACATACTGTAATCAGATGAGTACAGTAGTTAAACTAATGTCTGGATCGTTGTAGTGTGATGGATCATTCAGAAGGTGTACCTCATACCATGTCCAGAAGGCCCAGTCTTTTGTTGGACTCCAAACTAATCACCACTCTCCTGATTATGAGTTCAACCCAAAGATTCTAGAGCAGGGCCATTGCATTCTGATGCCAGTTTACTCCACATGTAGAGAGCCCCTCCGAACACAAGGACTTGGTTAGCGTTCATGCTTCGTTATGCTTCGGGAACAAAAAGCACTCTTGTTTTTGATCATTTGGTCTTCACCGCATGATTCCGATCTTTTGGGAATTTTTCACTACTTTTTTTTTTTTTTAATTTGAAAAATTGAGTGCAAATATATGTGAATGTCAGAAAATACTGTCTGCATATGGCAGCTGTCATCTCTGTGTGTGTGTGCGTCTCTGTGAGTGAATGAGTTATAATGAAAGCGCAATTATAAACGACCTGCCTAGAGCCTCAGAGCCTGTAATTACAGACATTGTGCAAATGCAAATGTGAACAATAAATGCGTGACATAACTCAGATGGATTGCCAGGCTCTTATCAAAACCCCTGCATTGGAGCCGACTCAGAAATCCTCTTTTATATGTATTTAAAAGAGGGGGGAGGGGACAGCCTTTATGTCTAATCATTTCAATTGAAACGGCCTCCTTTGAAAAGGTTCACCAAAGTGATTTTATAAACAGGTGATTGTTTTAACCAAGACTCCAGAAATGTGGACCTACACAATGTATATTCATGTATATTCAATTGGAATCTGTAGAAAAATATGAACACATTATCATACTCAAGAGTTATTCAATGTGTCATTCAACAAATAAGTAAGATATTAATATATTATCATAATTATAATAAACTAAATAAATGAAAGATAAAAGTACTACACATAAAAAGTTGTTGGTGACTATACAAGAGAGATAAAATAATGTTAAAATACAAAGTCAGTTGTGTAAATCCAAAGGTGATACTGAATGTATTGTCCCAGTGGGAGCGTGTCTACGTTCCCTATCCTTAAGAAATAAAGGGAACATATGGTGGTGGGAACATAGGACTAACCCCTGTGCCAATACTTGCAGGGTCAAAAAAAAAAAAAAAAAAAACCTTCAGACGTGGACAGAGGCTGTCAGAGGTGGGGAGCACACTGTCACAGGTGTCTGTCATCAATTCTTGCCATTGCTGTTAGATGCCATGTTAGCCAGTCATTTCAAACAAGCCAAGTGGCACACTTTAAGCATCACAAATACTGTCCCCTGCCAAGGTAGCCTACTACAAGTGGAAATTAGCATGACTGCTAAAACCTGGTGCAATGTATATTGTACACTGTCCCTTTTTAAATAAAATAAACTCTAAACTCTAAACAAATACTGTATGTGCTGACAAAAGGTGCAAAACAAGAGTTTTCAGATTAACTCTGGTGATTATCCAGCAATTTCACAGATTTTGATCTTCTTCTCTGATCATCTACCTTTATGCAGGACTGAGCATCCCACACTGTCCACTCTGTGCCAATCTGCCAATCTCTCGACCGTGTGGAGCAGCACGCTGGGATCAGGGGAGGTCAGGGAGCTCCATTCCTGTCTCAACGAGTCCTCAATAGCGCTCAGTCAACCCTGACCATCAGAATGAGAAAGCACTCATCACAAATCTGAGATGGATGAGCAGTCACACTGACACCTCTATTTCAATGGGGGAACATAATGGGATCTCTCTCTCTCTCTCTCTGTCTCCACACACACACACACACACACACACACACACACACACACACACACACACACACACACACATACACACACACACACACACACACACACACACACACACACACACACACACACACACTGTCTTCTTTCACTGGCTCTCTATCTCTCACACAAATGCATTTCACTATTCCCCTGATGTTACATATTTTATATTCTATGGAGTCTTGTTAAAAGGTAGCTGTATCAGTGATTGATATGACTGAGAAAAAAAATGTCAGATTAAAAAAAAAAAAAAAAGAATGAATGAATGTCCACAGCAGCTCCCAAAATGTAATTGGAATAAAAGAATTTCAACATTCACCATAACATAGTTTATAAATGAGAACTGGAGAATGTAGACTTCTAGATTTCTTTTTGTCCAAATATGGACATATAAATATTGTAAGATACTCCAGTGTTTTCTTCATCTCATCATGCTGCATACCTTCACCTGGATTGAAAAATTGAGGGGGAATATGCTAATGAGTTCCTTGGACAGTTAGGCCTGCATTTACAAGACACTTTAATTCATATGGACTTAGATTTGTCAGTAGACTCCAAGGCTAGTGTCCCTGCAACAGCTACGGTTAAAGGAGAGTACCGGAGGGAATTCAAGCATAGCCCTGTTGAAAGAGCTTGCTAAATGCGCTAGTTAGCGAGTGGAACAAAATAACAGCACAGACCGAACGTGAACGCTGAAGCAGAAGCGAACAGGCACTTTACACTGAATCAATAGGACTGTTGGAAACCGAAAGTAAGATCTGAGGTTAAATTGACTCAATGTAAAGTGTTTCGCGTTCGTGTTATGTATGTGCTGTTCGAAAATCTTTCATTTCATGCAAAATATATTGCTGTTAGAAGGCTCGTGCAGCAGGGCTATGCTTAAACTTACTCCGGTATATTGCTTTAAGTGCTTTGCTCAAAGGAACAACTGTGCCTGGCAGCTGCAATTCAAACTCACAATTTTTACATCATGCTAGCATGTTAGCCAGGTGCTTCTCACTGCTACCCACTACCGCATGCTTTTACTAGTTAAGTGTTACAGATAACATAATTTGTCTAATCTAATCTAGCATGGCCAGGACTTGCAGAATATTCATCCTCGGAAGTGGCATTTTTGAGGGAGTCAGACACAGTTAGACAAGCCTGTTTGCCTGTCACCTGTTGGATCTGCCATACTGTATTCCACGGCCACCATAGCAACAGAGCCCCGGGCACTGACCCCTTCACCATGGCATCTAAATATAGTGTTGTCCCTACTTCTGCCTGTCATAGCATGTCAGTGTCAATCTAATCTGCTCGTATGACTAGGATGACCTCACTGTCTCTCGCGCTCTCACCCTCTCTCTCTCCCTTGCTCACATTCAGAGGTGTAGCACCAAATTCTGGGCCCTGTGCACACACAAGCAGCGGCCATTGGCCCAGCACACTGCCTGGAATACAATTTCAGACTTCTCAAGGGCCCTCCCCTTCTTGGGGCCCTAATAACTCAGTCCCCCTTTCCCCCTCACTACGACGCCCACTCACAATCTCATGTTTTGCAGACTGATAGAATTTGATACAATTAATCTTTTCTAGTTCTGCATGTCGCCCAGGTGCTGTCAGGCCAATCCTCAGGGAATATATTTGTCTTTTTATTTGGTTAGGTTTCTGTGTGAAAGAGACTCCTAGGCCATTGTCAGGAAAAAGGGCTCTTAAAGATTTAACAGACACAAGAAATTCTGCGAAGAAATATAGTGGATTACACTGCCATCATGTGGCCATATAATGTAACACATCTATCTACCACTGCAATTTATATGAGCCATAAATAAATATCTTAGATTTTCTTGTAAAATGAATAGCCCGGTTTTCATGGACACTTCTAATCTGATTATTTAACCCAATATTCCATTTCAGATTGCATTTATGAATGCATCTCCTTGGATACTGTTCTATAGAATGCACATGGAATCTTTCTAATCAGATTAGAAGTGTCCATGTAAACTCGCCTAATGTGTAGCCACACTTAATAATAATAATAATAATAATAATAATAATAATAATGTAATAATATACATAAAAGTGCAGGACACATTCTACTGCAGCCTAAAACTTGGTTGATAATGATAAGCCAGACTATTACTTAAAATATATAGTCTGGCCACAAGTGATAGACCCTCGGGTAAGATGGCTACAACCAATTAGAGCAACTAACACATCAATTCAAACAAAGCTTAGCCCGCCCAATGACTCCCTATCCAGATAGGGATGTGATTGGTTAAACACCATGATGTCTAAATACAACCTAGAGTGTTGTGAGTGGATAGACTGCTCAGACACCACCGATGTCTGAGTACAACCTGGCTGATAGCTAGACGTACTCACTAAGCAAATTCAATTTGCAACCACTTGAGTAGTACATCTAGAGTTCTAGGCTACTATGGTGGCAGTATTTTAAAGGAGAAATTGGTGTGATAAAGACCCTAAGTATATTGCAACATCATTAAAAGTTGGAACGTTTGCCGGGGAGCAGAATTTTGAGAGGTTTGTGCAGGCCGGAGAAAACCAGTTGCTAGTTGTGGGGCTTGCAGGAGCACCCAGCTATCTGTACAATTACTACGTTTTCAAAGCCTAGTTTTAAATGTTGGAACTGTTATTATACTATAAACAAAGTGTGGAGCTATTTTGAGCCTTTCTATGGTTTAAAACAGCGAAACACCTATCTGGGTACCCCTGCAAGCTACAACTAGCATGTGGTTTTCTGCAGCCTGCAAGAATGTATTAAAATTCTGCTCCTGGCAAGTGTTCCAACTTTTTATGATGTTACAATATACTTTAGGCCCTTATAACACAGAATTTCTCCTTTCAGCTAACTTGCAAACCAAGTGCTCAAAACTAGGCTGTTTTGCCACAGACAGCTCTTTAAAAATATTTCTGTTCCTTGTCCAGCTACTCGTTGAACTATTTTTGCACAAGCAGACAATTTCCCACTTGAAGAATATTCTAGACACTGAATTTGTACTTGTTACTGTAGTGTATGATTAGGATTTTATCTAGAAAATGACTTGTAGTGAATAAACATTCAGTCTATATTTAATAAAGTTGAATGCTTTAATGACGATTACTAGGTACAAGGTACAAGGTTACAAGGTAATTTACTCTATAATGTGAGTTTCTTTTATTCTTCTTCTTTTACCAGAGCCAGGACCCAGTTGCACAAAACACCCATCCGGTTTATTGCCAGATTATGTAACAGCAATTAGACAGAAGACTGAAATTGCGCGAAATTCCCCTAACAGCAAATGTGCAGTATTAAAAAATTTGATTAAATTCAAGAGACGAACACAAGTGCACATAGATATCAACAGATAAGAAAATTATAAAATATTATGAATTATAAATAAGAAGGTATAACAATACAAGATGCAGTATGGTGCAATGAATAAAAATAGCAGCATGAAGATAAATATGCATTGTAAACATGTATGTTATTGAGAAAAAAAGTTTGAGTTTAACATTTCGACAGTTTGCTGGTGTGTGTGTGTGTGTGTGTGTGTGTGTGTGTGTGTGTGTGGCAGGGGTTAAAGTGGAGGGAACGCGGGGGTACGCTGTACCGGCACCTCAGATAAATGAACAATATCATCCTATTCTTCTTCTATACATTTTTCTTTGTTTGTGCTGACACAAAATATGAGAGTTCCCCCTCCTGCCAAATCCCACTTTAACCACTGTGTGTGTGTGTGTGTGTGTGTGTGTGTGTGTGTGTGTGTGTGTGTGTGTGTGTGTGTGTGTGTGTGTGTGGAGGGGTATGTTCTTGGAGTTGTCATGAGTGAGTTGAACAGGCAGATGCCTGAGGAGCTGAAACTGTTGCTGAGTCTGATATTCCTGGAAGTGGAGGCATTGCTTGTGCTTTCTTGACAAGGGAGGTGGTGTAATTGTATTAGGATGGATTAGGTGAATGGGTGTGGTGCGGTGGGCACCAGAAAGGAGCACCCAAGAGCAACAGGGACAATAAAGGAAGAAACCTTGGGTAGATACATGGCTCGGGGGGCTCAGGGATCATGGTGAGGGAGTTGGGGGCGTTAGAGGAGATGGGATATTGTGCTGTTGTATGAGATACCAGGATACAAGGAGTTTTTTTACTGACACATGCATATGATTCTTACATGTAAAAAAAATGCTGTGAAATTTGTCTGGCATCAGTGTAGCCAGCACTTGGGTATCGAACTTGCCACATTCCGACAACTATAACTAACCCATGGCATGGGAGTCGAACGTTCTTGAAGGAGATTGGCTTGTGAGGATTTACACGTACAGTACTGTCACCAGCTGGCCAAGTGAGTTGGCATTCGTTACATCAGTCTATTTCTATTTGTGCAAGTACTGAATTGCAGTAGACAAGAGGCCAGATAAGGATGAGGGCATGGTGATGGTGTGCTGTTGTATGTGGGGAGATGGGGGTGGTGCGGTGGACAGTATGCTGAATGCATGTTAGAGGCTGGCTTTTCTGTTGACTATTCTAGACACTGGATTTGATAACTTGTATTACTGTAGTGCATGATTAGAATTTAATCTAGAAATTGACTTGTAGTGGATAAACATTCAGTCTCTATTTAATAAAGTTGAAGGCTTTAATGACTGCTGTTGTATGTAGGGAGAGGCTGATTTTTCTGTTGACTGGGTTGGGTGCACACCTTCCTATCCATTTTATTTTTTATTTTATTTCTCCTTTATTTTACTAGAGTAGTCACATTGAGGCAGTTGCCTCTCTTCCAAGTGGGCCCTAGCCAGGAAAGCAGCAAGAATGCTAAACGCACTACATAGGACTCACAATACAGATTAAAACAAATAGCTGACAAAAGACAACATATCCACAAAAACAAAGCATGGCTGCTATCAGGTGTATGAGGTTGTGGATTCAATCTCTGGGCTGGACAAGCACAACATGAGCTGTTTTACACTCCATCCCTAACTATGGGGAGCATGAGCAGTGAAGAAACAGATCTCGACTTTAGAAGTATTGAGATGGTCTGCTTAGTGACAATTTATCCATGACTGCTGCTGTGATTTGGTACTTTAGACCTATGTTAGCCAGGGGATGTCTTTTTAAGTCTAAAATGAGTCTTAACCTTTTACTGTCTAATTTGCTTTAGACTGGTATAAAAAGTAAGGCTTATCTTACGTACTAAAGGCTTAGTTAAACCGGCCCATGGTGTATAAGTAGGCTATAGTGACGGATACTCTGTCTCTCTGTGAAGTAATGACAAACTCAGCACACACAGTGAAGTGAAGTGAAGTGCAAAGTAACTATCCGGGGGTTCAATTATTGGGCCCCGACTGATATGCTGTTCATGTGCCTCACTTTCAATGAGCCTCCAATGAAATAGCCTAAGGCATGTAAAAAATGCATAGTATGAGAAAACAAATACCAGAACAACTGTAAGAGTGTTCCACTGACATATTAAACAAAACAGACAAATAAGAGATTAATTAAAGTAAAAATGTGAATGTCTTTTCCATGTCCGTCTGTATGTATATAATGTTTTTCGTTTGTTTGTTTGTTTTTCTTCAAAAATGACATTGAAGACTGCATTTTTATATAAAAACAGATAGGCCCAAATCAACAGGTCAGCCACTGGTCCTCTATCAGGATTGTCCACAACGCTCTCTTTCTCATCTTCTTTGATGATGGTAGGCGGCGAAGAGATCCCAAGCAAGATCCCGTGGCAGCATCCAGTAAGAACCAAAACAAAGCAGTCATAAGCTTTTCAAGCCAACAAAGCCGCTAACAAAATGTATCGACAGTTGAATGCGCTGAGAAGGCACAAATCTCATGTTGACATTGAAGACTGCATTTTTATATATAAATGGAATTTCAATAGGTAACCCACAAAACCCTTTCTGATCTTCTTTGATGATGATGGTGGCATTAAATTACCCTAGGAATATGTCCTAGGGACAACTAGGCCACCTGAGTTTGGTTGATAGCAGCCGATTTGTGATCTCAGTTGTGCTCATGATAGACTTATAACAAAGAAGCACTCCATTGTAAAAACATGGCCTCAAAAGCGCAATAGATGATGCCAGCCTACCTTACAGCAGGGATATTTAATTTGTTTTTCACGTGGGTCACATTTCAAAATCAAGAACTTAAAGCTGGGCTGCACATTTGGTAATGCCTCAAGTCAGCACAAACTCTAACTCCAAAACAATGTTTATTTTTGGCTCTTCAACTTGATTGACAACATTGAATACTCAAAACGTGCAAAATGAACAACAACAAAGTATTTTCTTACTATTTCAAAAACAACAACATTTTTGAAATAGAAAGCATTTTGAACTCATCTGACCCTGGCATAAGTTCATTAAGTGTATTAACTTAAAGGAGAGTACCGGAGTGAATTCAAGCATAGCCCTGTTGAAAGAGCTTGCTAAATGCGCTAGTTAGCGAATGGAACAAAATAATTTGGTACAGCACAACGCAGAAGCGAACAGGCACTTTACACTGAATCAGTGGGACCTGACTGTTGCAAACCTAGGGTTACATTGACTCAATGTAAAGTGTTTCACGTTCCGTCAGGTCTATGCTGTTCGAAATTCTTTCATTTCATGCGAAATATATTGCTGTTGGAAGACTCGTACAGTAGGGCTATGCTTGAATTCACTCCGGTGCATTCCTTTAAATAACAATACTAGAAAAGCGCTCAGGGAGTGCAGACCTCCGCCAAGGCAATGTGGTCACAGACACAATATAAATTCCAGATCATGTTTTGGATCACCAATTGCCACCAAAATCGAATCAGTTCTTGCTTGTCCCAATATACATTGTCCGAAAATTTCGTCCAAATCCGTGCAGTACTTTTCGAGTTATCCTGCTGACAAACAGACAAACAGACAGACAAACCAACGTGACCGAAAACATAACCTCCTTGACGGAGGTAATAAACTTTCTAGTTATCTTTAGCCTGTGCATAAATTGTAATGTTCGGGGCAATGTAGCCTAGCCTAAAATGTGTAACCTATAGAAAAAGCCTACTTGGTTTGCTCTCGAAGACCTTCTCAATACTTCTAAAGTCGAGATCTGTTTCTTCACTGCTCATGCTCCCCATAGTTAGGGATGGAGTGTAAAACAGAGTGTAAGATGTTGTGCTTGTCCAGCCCAGAGATTGAATCCACAACCTCATACACCTGATAGCAGCCATGCTTTGTTTTTGTGGATATGTTGTCTTTTGTCAGCTGTTTGTTTTAATCTGTATTGTGAGTCCTATGTAGATGCGTTTAGCATTCTTGCTGCTTTCTTGGCTAGGGCCCACTTGGAAAAGAGGCAACTGCCTCAGAATGTTACTACCCTAGTAAAATAAAAGGAGAAATAAAATAAAAAAATAAAATGGATAGGAAGGTGTGCACCCAACCCAGTCAACAGAAAAGCCACCCTCTCACTACATACAACAGCAGTCATTAAAGCCTTCAACTTTATTAAATAGAGACTGAATGTTTATCCACTACAAGTCAATTTCTAGATTAAATCCTAATCATGCACTACAGTAATACAAGTTTTCAGATCCAGTGTCTAGAATAGTCAACAGAAAAGCCAGCCTCTAACATGCATTCAGCATACTGTCCACCGCACCACCCCCATCTCCCCACATACAACAGCACACCATCACCATGCCCTCTTCTCACCATGCCCTCATCCTTATCTGGCCTCTTGTCTACTGCAATTCTGTACTTGAACAAATAGGCTGATGTAACGAATGCCAACTCACTTGGCCAGCTGGTGACAGTACTGTACGTGTAAATCCTCACAAGCCAATCTCCTTCAAGAACGTTCGACTCCCATGCCATGGGTTAGTTATAGTTGTCGGAATGTGGCAAGTTCGATACCCAAGTGCTGGCAATACACTGATGCCAGACAAATTTCACAGCATTTTTTTTACATGTAAGAATCATATGCATGTGTCAGTAAAAAAACTCCTTGTATCCTGGTATCTCATACAACAGCACAATATCCCATCTCCTCTAACGCCCCCAACTCCCTCACCATGATCCCTGAGCCCCCCGAGCCATGTATCTACCCAAGGTTTCTTCCTTGCTATTGTCCCTGTTGCTCTTGGGTGCTCCTTTCTGGTGCCCACCGCACCACACCCATTCACCTAATCCATCCTAATACAATTACACCACCTCCCTTGTCAAGAAAGCACAAGCAATGCCTCCACTTCCAGGAATATCAGACTCAGCAACAGTTTCAGCTCCTCAGGCATCTGCCTGTTCAACTCACTCATGACAACTCCAAGAACATACCCCTACCCACACACACACACACCACACACACACACCACACACACACACACACGCACACACACACACACACACACACACACACACACACACACACACACACACACACACACACACACACACACACACACACACACAGTGGTTAAAGTGGGATTTGGCAGGAGGGGGAACTCTCATATTTTGTGTCAGCACAAACAAAGAAAAATGTATAGAAGAAGAATAGGATGATATTGTTCATTTATCTGAGGTGCCGGTACAGCGTACCCCCGCGTTCCCTCCACTTTAACCCCTGCACACACACACACACACACACACACACACACACACACACACACACACACACACACACACAGCAAACTGTCAAAATGTTAAACTCAATGTCCACACAATGCTCTTTTTATGCATATATGTGTGTATATATATATATTTTTTTTCTCAATAACATACATGTTTACAATCCATATTTATCTTCATGCTGCTATTCTTATTCATTGCACCATACTGCATCTTGTATTGTTATACCTTCTTATTTATAATTCATAATATTTTATAATTTTCTTATCTGTTGATATCTATGTGCACTTGTGTTCGTCTTTTGTAATAAATTTTTTAATACTGCACATTTGGAGTTAGGGGAATTTCTCGCAATTTCAGTCTTCTGTCTAATTGCTGTTGCATAATCTGGCAATAAACCGGATGTTTTGTGCAACTGGGTCCTGGCTCTGGTAAAAGAAGAAAACAAAAACCCTCACATTACACTAATTACCTGTATTGTCATTACTGTAAAGCCTCGACTTTATTAAATAGAGACTGAATGTTTCTTCACAATTCCTTTTCTAGATAAAATCCTTATCATACACTATAGTACAAGTAATCAAATTCAGTGTCTAGAATATTCTTCAAGTGGGAAATTGTCTGCTTGTCTTTTTGTCTGATTATGTGCAAAGTAGTTCAACAAGTAGCTGGACAAGGAACA
Source organism: Sardinella longiceps (assembly GCA_027497455.2). Lineage (NCBI taxonomy): Eukaryota > Metazoa > Chordata > Actinopteri > Clupeiformes > Clupeidae > Sardinella > Sardinella longiceps. Next base: position 8,495 of record JAODXP020004936.1, on the reverse strand, counting down.
GAAATATTTTTAAAGAGCTGTCTGTGACAAAACAGCCTAGTTTTGAGCACTTGGTTTGCAAGTTAGCTGAAAGGAGAAATTCTGTGTTATAAGGGCCTAAAGTATATTGTAACATTATAAAAAGTTGGAACACTTGCTGGGAGCAGAATTGTAATACGTTCTTGCAGGCTGCAGGAAAACCACATGCTAGTTGTAGCTTGCAGGGGTACCCAGATAGGTGTTTCGCTGTTTTAAACCATAGAAAGGCTCAAAATAGCTCCACACTTTGTTTATAGTATAATAACAGTTCCAACATTTAAAACTAGGCTTTGAAAACGTAGTAAATGTACAGATAGCTGGGTGCTCCTGCAAGCCCCACAACTAGCAACTGGTTTTCTCCGGCCTGCACAAACCTCTCAAAATTCTGCTCCCCGGCAAACGTTCCAACTTTTAATGATGTTGCAATGTTCTTAGGGTCTTTATCACACCAATTTCTCCTTTAAAATACTGCCACCATAGTAGCCTAGAACTCTAGATGTACTACTCAAGTGGTTGCAAATTGAATTTGCTTAGTGAGTACGTCTAGCTATCAGCCAGGTTGTACTCAGACATCGGTGGTGTCTGAGCAGTCTATCCACTCACAACACTCTAGGTTGTATTTAGACATCATGGTGTTTAACCAATCACATCCCTATCTGGATAGGGAGTCATTGGGCAGGCTAAGCTTTGTTTGAATTGATGTGTTAGTTGCTCTAATTGGTTGTAGCCATCTTACCCGAGGGTCTATCACTTGTGGCCAGACTATATATTTTAAGTAATAGTCTGGCTTATCATTATCAACCAAGTTTTAGGCTGCAGTAGAATGTGTCCTGCACTTTTATGTATATTATTACATTATTATTAGTTATTATTATTAGGGCCCGAGCACCGAGGTGCACGAGCTCCGGAACGGGCTTGTGCACCGACCGGTGCGAAGCCCTATTGCTTTTGTAAGGATTCGTCGTCATATTATTAGGGCCCGAGCACCGAGGTGCACGAGCCTGAACGGGCTTGTGCACCGACCGGTGCGAAGCCCTGTTGCTTTTGCTCAGATTATTAGGGCCCGAGCACCGAGGTGCACGAGCGCCTGAACCGGGCTTGTGCATCCGACCGGTGCGAAGCCCTATTGCTTTTGCTCAGATTATTATTTTTAGGGCCCGAGCACCGAGGTGCACGAGCCCGGAACGGGCTTGTGCACCGACCGGTGCTAAGCCCTATTGCTTTTGTAAGGATTTTTTTCTTTTATTTATTATTATTAGGGCCCGAGCACCGAGGTGCATCGAGCCCGAACGGGCTTGTGCACCGACCGGTGCGAAGCCCTATTGCTTTTGTAAGGATTTGTCATTATTAGGGCCCGAGCACCGAGGTGCACGAGCTCGGAACGGGCTTGTGCACCGACCGGTGCGAAGCCCTATTGCTTTTGTAAGGATTTGTCATTATTATTATTATTATTATTATTATTATTATTATTTTTCTTACGCTGGTTACGGCCATTTTTGACCCCTTTCCCGTGCATGAAAACTCATGAAATTTTGCACACACCTTGGAAGTATGGAACACTAGAGGTATACAGAGGCATGGACTTGGGTGTGGCCCAGGGACTCCGTAGCGCCCCTAAAGTAAAAAATTACATTGGGCTCTATGGGGCCGGACACCCACTGAACTTTAACATACTCCTCGGACACCGTTGGTCAGATTCCTGTGAAATTTGGTAGACATGATGCCAAGATGTTGCTGATGTAAAATTGCGAAGGGATTATTCATACCCTTTACAATTTCAAGATGGCGGATGAGTGAAATATGGGAAAAACTGAAAAAACGGAAATGTGTCATTAGATCGCAGGGCGTTGATGGAATCGTCTGAATGTCATTTACAAAGTTATAGATATTATCATGACGCCAACATTCATACACTTAATGGGCGTGGTTGTTACAGCGCCACCAACTGGTAAGGTGGAGAAAGTACAGAAATTGACATTAAGTGCCATGGTTGGCATATACTTTGAGCTGCGCACACAAAATTTGGTAGGTGTGTGTGTCTCCCCAAGACGAACAACTTTCGTATTACATTGCATTAGCCACGCCCAACAGGAAGTGAGGTAATAAGGAGTGTAAAAATTTGGACACACAGTGAACTTTAACGTACTCGTCGGACACGGTATGTCAGATTCAAGTGAAATTTGGTGTACATGACCTCTAGATGCTGCTGATGCTAAATTGCGAACGGATTTTTGATATTTCGTAATATGTTGTAATAACAATATTATGAAATTGTATGATTTTAATAGCTCATCACAAAACAGGAAGTGTGTCATAAAATCACACTGCATTAACCGATTGGTCTGAAACTTCACAGGTTCATAGATGGTATGACTGTGATGACATCTAGACACCCCGTGGGCGTGGCTGTTATAGCGCCACCACCTGGCCAAGCAGGAAAAGTGCCAGAAATTGACTATGCTTTAACCGATTGATCTGAAACTTCACTGGTTCATAGATGGTATGACTTTGATGATTTCTAGACGACCTGTGGGCGTGCCTGTTATAGCGCCACCATCTGGTCAAGCAGGAAATGTGCCAGAAATTGACAATGCTTTACCCGATTGATCTGAAACTTCACTGGTTCATAGATGGTATGACTGTGATGATATCTAGACACCCCATGGACATGCCTGTTATAGCGCCACCACCTGGTCAAGCAGGAAATGTGCCAGAAATTGACAATGCTTTACCCGATTGCCCCTAGTGGTCAAATATTATAACTTAGAAACAGTTTGACGTAACTTACCCAAACTTGGTATATGGACTCCTGACCGTGTTCTGACCACGCATAACCATGAATCGAAAGTCTCTATACCCCTAGTGGTCAAATATTATAACTTGGAAACGGTTTGATGTAGCTTATCCAAACTTAGTATATGGACTCCTGATCATGTTCTGACCACGCATAATCATGAATCGAAACTCTGTAGTGCCCCTAGTGGTCAAATATTATAACTTGGAAACGGTTTGACGTAGCTTATCCAAACTTAGTATATGGACGCTTGACCGTGTACTGACCACACAGAATCATGAATCGAAACTGTCTAGCGCCCTCTAGTGGTCAAATATGATAACTTTGGAACGGTTTGACGTAGCTTATTCAAACTTGGTATATGGACTCCTGACCGTCTTCTGACCACGCATAACGATGACTCGGAACTCTCTAGCGCCCTCTAGTGGTCAAATATGATAACTTGGACACGGTTTGACGTAGCTTATCCAAACTTGGTATATGGACTCCTGACCGTGTTCTGACCACGCAAAACCATGAATCGAAACTCTCTAATGCCCCCTTGTGGTCGAACATTATAACTTGGAAACGGTTTGACCTATCATAGCCAAAGTTGGTACTCAGACTGTGGACCACCTTCTGAACATGCAGTATGACTTATGTGAATCTCTGTAGCGCCCCTACTAAGAGAAAGAGTTTAAAAGGCAGACTGAGTGAGTGTGTGACAGTGAGTGTCTGCGAGTGTAAAAAATGAGGGTGAGACAAAGATAGCACACCTGTTCCGACTGAATGTGCCTTCACTGTGTACCATTGTTGCGATATGCACTCTTTGCGGTGCACCTGGTGCGAGGGCCCGTCATCGCCACTTGTGGCTTTAATTAGGGCCCGAGCACCGAGGTGCACGAGCCCGGAACGGGCTTGTGCACCGACCGGTGCGAAGCCCTATTGCTTTTGTAAGGATTTGTCATTATTATTATTATTATTATTATTAGGGCCCGAGCACCGAGGTGCACGAGCCCGGAACGGGCTTGTGCACCGATAGGTGCGAAGCCCTATTGTTTTTGTAAGAATTATTATTATTTTTTGTTATTCTTTTCCTCACAATGGAACCGGCCATTTTTGACCACTTTCCCGTGCTCAAAAAGTCACGAAATTTTGCACACACCTTGGAATTCTGGAACACTGGAGGTTTACAGAGGTATAGACCCGGGTGTGGCCCAGGGACTCTGTAGCGCCCCCTAAAGTAAAAAAATGCCTTGGGCTCTATGGGCCGGTCTCATGATGAACTTTAACATACTCCTCGGACACCGTTTGTCAGATTCCTGTGAAATTTGGTAGACATGATACCAAGATATTGCTCATGTCAAATTGCGAAGGGATTTTTCATACCTTTTACGAATTCAAGATGGCGGATGCATGAAATAAGAGAAAAAATGAAAAACAGGAAATGTGGCATAACATCACACTGGATTGATAAAATCGCCTGAAACTCATACCGTTTATAGATCTTATGATTACGACAATATCCATTCACTTACTGGGCGTGGTTGTTACAGCGCCACCATCTGGCAAGGTGGAACCATTACAGAAATTGACATTTAGTTCCATGGTTGACATATACTTTGAGCTACATGCAAGAAATTTGGTAGGTGTGTGGGACTCCCAAGACGAACAATTTTTGTATTACATTGCATTAGCCACGCCCAACAGGAAGTGAGGTATTAAGGAGTGTAAAAATTTGGACACACAGTGAACTTTAACGTACTTGTCGGACACGGTATGTCAGATTCAAGTGAAATTTGGTGTACATGACCTCTAGATGTTGCTGATGCTAAATTGCGAACAGATTTTTGATACTACGAAATATGTTGGAATAACAATATTATGAAATTGTATGATTTTAATAGCTCATCACGAAACAGGAAGTGTGTCATAAAATCACACTGCATTAACCGATTGGTCTGAAACTTCACAGGTTCATAGATGGTATGAGTGTGATGATATCTAGACACTCCGTGGGCGTGGCTGTTGTAGCGCCACCACCTGGTCAAGCAGGAAATGTGCCAGAAATTGACAATGCTTTACCCGATTGATCTGAAACTTGACTGGTTCATAGATGGTATGACTGTGATTATATCTAAACACCCCGTGGGCGTGACTGTTATAGCGCCACCGTCTGGTCAAGCAGGAAAAGTGCTTATCACGAAACAGGAAGTGTGTCATAAAATCACACTGCATTAACCGATTGGTCTGAAACTTCACAGGTTCATAGATGGTATGAGTGTGATGATATCTAGACACTCCGTGGGCGTGGCTGTTGTAGCGCCACCATCTGGTCAAGCAGGAAATGTGCCAGAAATTGACAATGCTTTACCCGATTGATCTGAAACTTCACAGGTTCATAGATGGTATGACTGTGATGATATCTAAACACCCCGTGGGCGTGACTGTTATAGCGCCACCGTCTGGTCAAGCAGGAAAAGTGCCAGAAATTGACAATGCTTTACCCGATTAGTCTTAAATTTCACTGCTACATAGATGGTTTGACTGGGACGATATCTAGACACTCCATGGGCGTGCCTCCGGACTGTGTTCTGACTGCACATTACCATGAACTGAAACTCTCTGGTGCCCTGTAGTGGTCAAATATTATAACTTGGAAACAGTTTGACGTAGCTTATCCAAACTTGGTATATGGACTCCTGAACGTGTTCTGACCACGCATGACCATGAATCGAAACTCTGATGCGCCCTCTAGTGGTCAAATATGATAACTTGGAAACAGTTTGACGTAGCTTATCCAAACTTGGTATATAGACTCCTGACCATGTTCTGACCATGCATAACTATGACTCGAAACTCTCTAGCGCCCTCTAGTGGTGAAATGTGATAACTTGGAAACGGTTTGACGTAGCTTATCCAAACTTGGTATGTGGACTCCTGATCGTGTTCTGACCACGGATAACCATGAATCGAAACTCTGATGCACCCTCTAGTGGTCAAATATGATAACTTGGAAACGGTTTGACGTAGCTGATCCAAACTTGGTATATGGACTCCTGACCGTGTTCTGACCACGCATAATGATGAATCGAAACTCTGCTAACGCCCTCTAGTGGTCAAATATGATAACTTGGACACGGTTTGACGTAGCTTATCCAAACTTGGTATATGGACTCCTGACCGTGTTCTGACCACGCAAAACCATGAATCGAAACTCTTTAATGCCCCCTTGTGGTCAAACATTATAACTTGGAAACGGTTTGACCTAGCATAGCAAAAGTTGGTACACAGACTGTGGACCATCTTCTGATCATGCAGTATGACTCTGAAATTTCCCTCTAGAGCCCCTACTAAGGGAGAGAGTGTTAAAGGCAGACTGAGTGAGTGTGAGTGTGTGCGAGTGTAAAAATGAGGGTGAGACAAAGAGAGTGCGGCTGCTGCGAGTGAATGTGTATCCCTGTTTGCGGTGCACCATTTTTGCGGTATGTCCTCTTTGCGGTGCACCTGGTGCGAGGGCCCGTCATCGCCGCTAGCGGCTTTAATTATTATTATTATTATTATTTTTCTTACGCTGGTTACGGCCATTTTTGACCCCTTTCCCGTGCATGAAAACTCATGAAATTTTGCACACACCTTGGAAGTATGGAACACTAGAGGTATACAGAGGCATGGACTTGGGTGTGGCCCAGGGACTCCGTAGCGCCCCCTAAAGTAAAAAATTACATTGGGCTCTATGGGGCCGGACACCCACTGAACTTTAATGTACTCCTCGGACACCGTTGGTCAGATTCCTGTGAAATTTGGTAGACATGATGCCAAGATGTTGCTGATGTAAAATTGCGAAGGGATTATTCATACCCTTTACAATTTCAAGATGGCGGATGAGTGAAATATGGGAAAAACTGAAAAAAACGGAAATGTGTCATTAGATCGCAGGGCGTTGATGGAATCGTCTGAATGTCATTTACAAAGTTATAGATATTATCATGACGCCAACATTCATACACTTAATGGGCGTGGTTGTTACAGCGCCACCAACTGGTAAGGTGGAGAAAGTACAGAAATTGACATTAAGTGCCATGGTTGGCATATACTTTGAGCTACGCACACAAAATTTGGTAGGTGTGTGTGTCTCCCCAAGACGAACAACTTTCGTATTACATTGCATTAGCCACGCCCAACAGGAAGTGAGGTAATAAGGAGTGTAGAAATTTGGACACACAGTGAACTTTAACGTACTCGTCGGACACGGTATGTCAGATTCAAGTGAAATTTTGTGTACATGACCTCTAGATGCTGCTGATGCTAAATTGCGAACGGATTTTTGATATTTCGTAATATGTTGTAATAACAATATTATGAAATTGTATGATTTTAATAGCTCATCACAAAACAGGAAGTGTGTCATAAAATCACACTGCATTAACCGATTGGTCTGAAACTTCACAGGTTCATAGATGGTATGACTGTGATGACATCTAGACACCCCGTGGGCGTGGCTGTTATAGCGCCACCACCTGGCCAAGCAGGAAAAGTGCCAGAAATTGACTATGCTTTAACCGATTGATCTGAAACTTCACTGGTTCATAGATGGTATGACTGTGATGATTTCTAGACGACCCATGGGCGTGCCTGTTATAAGCGCCACCATCTGGTCAAGCAGGAAATGTGTCAGAAATTGACAATGCTTTACCCGATTGATCTGAAACTTCACTGGTTCATAGATGGTATGACTGTGATGATATCTAGACACCCCATGGACATGCCTGTTATAGCGCCCCCACCTGGTCAAGCAGGAAATGTGCCAGAAATTGACAATGCTTTACCCGATTGCCCCTAGTGGTCAAATATTATAACTTAGAAACAGTTTGACGTAACTTACCCAAACTTGGTATATGGACTCCTGACCGTGTTCTGACCACGCATAACCATGAATCGAAAGTCTCTATACCCCTAGTGGTCAAATATTATAACTTGGAAACGGTTTGATGTAGCTTATCCAAACTTAGTATATGGACTCCTGACCATGTTCTGACCACGCATAATCATGAATCGAAACTCTGTAGCGCCCCTAGTGGTCAAATATTATAACTTGGAAACGGTTTGACGTAGCTTATCCAAACTTAGTATATGGACGCTTGACCGTGTACTGACCACACAGAATCATGAATCGAAACTGTCTAGCGCCCTCTAGTGGTCAAATATGATTACTTTGGAACGGTTTGACGTAGCTTATTCAAACTTGGTATATGGACTCCTGACCGTCTTCTGACCACGCATAACGATGAATCGGAACTCTCTAGCGCCCTCTAGTGGTCAAATATGATAACTTGGACACGGTTTGACGTAGCTTATCCAAACTTGGTATATGGACTCCTGACCGTGTTCTGACCACGCAAAACCATGAATCGAAACTCTCTAATGCTCGAACATTATAACTTGGAAACGGTTTGACCTATCATAGCCAAAGTTGGTACTCAGACTGTGGACCACCTTCTGAACATGCAGTATGACTTATGTGAATCTCTGTAGCGCCCCTACTAAGAGAAAGAGTTTAAAAGGCAGACTGAGTGAATGTGTGACAGTGAGTGTCTGCGAGTGTAAAAAATGAGGGTGACACAAAGATAGCACACCTGTTCCGACTGAATGTGCCTTCACTGTGTACCATTGTTGCGATATGCACTCTCTTGCGGTGCACCTG
>JAODXP020004935.1:0-35000 GCA_027497455.2 Sardinella longiceps | reverse complement strand
TTAGCTAACTACACCAACACTGACCTCCTGGTCACAGATCCCACTTTTGAATAAATTCCCCTATTTTTCTAGTCAGAAAGCTGAAGGCTTCATGGAAAAAAAATAAATAAATAAAATTTCATGTAGGCTTAATACAAAAACCCCTGCCTGACAATTCTGTTCTTTGATCATGACTGGCTACACAGTTTAACCTGCCTTTCCCCTTATTTAATTAAGGTAACCATAATCATAATAATTTTCTTTTATATAGTAATATAATCATTGCTATTTTACTCTTTTCTTGTACTTTTTATACTACATTGTATATCTGACTACTGGCATTCATACTGGCCTACAGCAATAGCTTAATCTGTTGACATTTTTGCTGCTGCCACTTTAAATTTAGCTTACACTTCTAAGATAACCTACTGTATATACTTGGAGGACTGATCTTAAATGCTACAGCAATGTGTTGTTTTATCTTTTGGAATTCAGTTTTGGTTGGATTTATCTATATCAATGATATAAGCATTTTGCATTAACAGGCAAATATCTGGATTAAGCCAATTTGCTAATTTAGTTGTAGGATACTTTCATTGAATTCGCGTGATATCCTGTGTGGCATAATAAACCATGCAGCCCCCACGCATAAACTGCAGTGTGCTCTTGGTGCGTCAAAAAAAAAAAAGGGCGCCCGACAAAAACACGGTCAACTTTTCCAACTGAAATAACATTGACTAGCAAACACAAGCTAGCTGGCAAATATCTTTTGTCGTTTAGCTACTAATATTATGACTAACTTCATTCATAATCTCAGTTTTTCATACCCCACCAAGACCGTTTATCTTCCCAATGAGGCTGATAACCATGACGCGCTCAAGACAGATAGAGGGAAGGAGGGGGCTGCTGCTGCCGCTGTGTTTTCACTTGATACAATGACGCGAATACAACATGCTAGGCGCTCACTGGTAGCGCTGAAGCCTGTTTTAAAAAATGACTGTTGGCACAAAGTTTGCAAATTCTATGACGCTGCATTCCGGTTGACTATGAAAGTAGTACATTTATGATATTTAAGACTTTCATTTTGAAAATTAAGACTTTGCAACGGAATTTAAGACTTTTTAAGGCCTTAATTTTGGAACATTTAATTTAAGACTTTTTTAAGACTTTTAAGACCCCGCGGCTACCCTGAGAAACATAAGACTAGTAGGCTATGTTTACAAAGTCTACGGATTTAGTGGGACTGCGCTTTAGAATTGTTAATGTCAACATTCCATACGTCATTGGGATTGAAATTATGACAAGCCAAACTTTTTATCGTGGGGTTTTTGATCGTCGCAGACAAAACAATCATAGGTCGCAGACATGTCACATTAAAGGACCTAATTTTTTTTTAAAAAAAATAAAAGATTCTGCATTTTTTCTGCAACTACCATGGCATGCGATTCCTTCACTTTAGTCCCATCCTCTGAGTAGGCTACTGACAGAAGTGGAGATCTCTATGAGATTTATTTCTACATTAGGCTAGAATATAATTTCCTTTGTACTGACATCTATTTCATGTCTTGCATTGAGGGAAAGCATTGTAATCATAAGAAACTGTACATGTAAATTCATTTAGAGATATATTAAGATAGCCTAAATGTAAATTCATTTAGAGATATATTAAGATAGCCTAAATATAAATTCATTTAGAGATATTAAGATAGCCTAAATGTAAATTCATTTAGAGATATATTAAGATAGCCTAAATGTAAATTCATTTAGAGATATATTAAGATAGCCTAAATGTAAATTCATTTAGAGATATATTAAGATAGCCTAAATGTAAATTCATTTAGAGATATATTAAGATAGCCTAAATGTAAATTCATTTAGGAAGGCTAATGCATGTGATTCCCTCTCATAGTGCCCTATGAAAACAGTCACACTTCATGGGACCACTTAGGGGAAGAAAAGAAAAGAAAAGAAAAACTGTTAAATACCGTGAACCGGACTAAATCTGAAAAAAAAAAAAAAAAAAAAAAAAAAACGTGATGTTGAATTTTGGTCAAACCGCCCAGCTCTAGCGACCAGGGACAGAACACCAGTATTAGAGAATCCTCACAAGGTCTCTCTCTCTCTCTCTCTCTCTCACACACACACACACACACACACACACACACACACACACTCATTGGCCTCTGAGCACATACTGTATCAGCAACCAGGGACAGAACACCAGTATTAGAGAATCCTCACAAGGTCTCTCTCTCACACACACACACACACACACACACACACACACACACACACACACACACACACACAGTTTCATTAAAATGACGTGACAATGTGACAATGGCCTGTCCTGATTAAACACAAAATCACACATCACTCTCTACTCTTCTTTTCTCTTCCTCTACCCTTACTAATACTCTATCCATACTCTACCCTTGCCCATACTCTACTCTACTCTACCCTTATCCATACTCTACTCTACTCATACTAATACTCTATCCATACTCATACTCACTCATACTCTACTCTACCCATACTCTACCCTTATCCATACTCTACCCTTACCCATACTCTACTCTACCCATACTCTACTCTATCCATACTCTACTCTACCCATACTCTACTCTATCCATACTCTACTCTATCCATACTCACTCACTCATACTATACTAATACTCTATCCATACTCTACTACCCATACTCTACTCTATCCATACTCATACTCACTCATACTCTACTCTATCCATACTCACTCACTCATACTCTACTCTACTAATACTGTATCCATACTCTACTATCCATACTCTACCCTTGCCCATACTCTACTCTACTAATACTCTATCCATACTCTACTATATCCATACTCTACTCTACCCTTACTCTACCCTTGCCCATACTCTACTCTATCCATACTCTACCCTTACTCATACTCTACTCTAGCCATACTCACTCACTCATACTCTACTCTATCCATACTCACTCACTCATACTCTACTCTATCCATACTCTACTCTACTCATACTCTACTCTATCCATACTCTACCCTTACTCATACTATACTCTACCCATACTAATACTCTATCCATACTCTACCCTTGCCCATACTCTACTCTATCCATACTCTACCCTTACTCATACTCTACTCTATCCATACTCACTCACTCATACTCTACTCTATCCATACTCACTCACTCATACTCTACTACCCATACTCTACTCTACTAATACTCTATCCATACTCTACTATCCATACTCTACTCTATCCATACTCACTCACTCATACTCTACTACCCATACTCTACTCGATCCATACTCTACTACCCATACTCTACTCTATCCATACTCTACTCTACTCATACTCTACTCTACTAATACTGTATCCATACTCTACTCTATCCATACTCTACCCTTGCCCATACTATACTCTATCCATACTCTACTCTATCCATACTCATACTCACTCATACTCTACTCTATCCATACTCTACTCTATCCATACTCTACTCTATCCATACTCTACCCTTACCCATACTCTACTCTTCTCTTACTCATACTCTACCCTTATCCATACTCTACTCTACTCAATGGCCTGTCCTGATTAAACACACAACTCACACTCTACTCACACTCTAACCTACTCGTACTCTTCCTGTCTTATGAGTCATACTATGGTTTTATGTTCTATTTGGTTTCTGATTGTTCATGTCTTCCTTGTATGTCAATACATGTCTAACTGCCACTCTTGGCCAGGACTCTCTGGGAGAAGAGCTACTGTAACTCAATGGGACATTTCCTGGTTAAATAAATAAAGGCAAAAATAAATAAACAAATTAAAATTGTGACAATAATTCAGATTCTGCAAACTGAGAAAAATATTTGCAATTGAATCTTAAAAATCAGCTAATGTTACTGAGCAGCGGTGAACTACAATTGCAACCTACAGCACTCAAAGGTTAGCTGAGCTAATTCAACTTAGCAGCAGCTAACATTTAAAGTTAGCTAGTGTAACAGAGGCCAGCTAGCTCGGCTAGCTCGGCGGTAGTAGGTGTAAATCCTCATCACCCAATTCCATGGGCGCTTCTAACATGCTGAGTTAGAAGCTCGGACTTTTGGCTCAGTTGGTTAGAGCGTCCCACTCCCACGGCGGGAGTTTGTAGCTTGCGGGGTGGCGGGTTCGAGACCCGTGTGCGGTGAGGACCGCCACCGGCTACACTAACATACCTCAGAATCAGTTAACCTGAGGTTAGCTAACATACCATAGCATAAGCTAATATTTGAGATTAGCAAACATTCCTTAGCATAAGCTAACATTTGAGGTCAGTATCTTAGTTTAGCATCAGTTAAAATTTGAAACATATTTAGATCAGCTAGCGCGCGCACGCACACACACACACACACACACACACACACAAACAATTCTCATCCCACATTATTCCTCTGGAACTTCTGTAGTGTGAGTGTGTGTGTGTGTGTGTGTGTACGGGGTGTTATGTCCGTTATCAGGTCAAGCTGAGTGGATTAGACCATAAAGCTACTTAGGAACACACAGCTGTCTGGCCTAGACCTGTTCCACATACAATACTACACACACACACACACACACACACACACACACCTGTTCCACATACAATACTGTACTGCACACACACACACCACACACACACACACACACACACACACACACACACCTGTTCCACATACAATACTGTACACACACACACACACACACACCTGTTCCACATACAATACTGTACTGCACACACACACACACACACACACACACACACACACCTGTTCCACATACAATACTGTACACACACACACACACACACACACACCTGTTCCACATACAATACTGTACTGCACACACACACACACCTGTTCCACATACAATACTGTATAGCACACACACACACACACACACACACCTGTTCCACATACAATACTGTACTGCCACACACACACACACACACACACACACACACACACACCTGTTCCACATACAATACTGTACACACACACACACACACTAACAACAGCCCGCCCCCACACAAACACACACATCTGCTTTCCATACCATACTGAGTACACCAACAACAGCCCCATCCCCCCACCCCCCCTCACACACACTAACAACAACCCGCCCGAACACACACACACACACACACACACTCCTGCTCTACATACAATATTGAACACACACAAACAAGCACAGCCACACACCTGTAGGCATATAGTGCCAAGACAAACAGTGCCCCAGATATAAAACACTGTACACACACACACACACACACACACACACACACACACACACACCAGTGCTCCACAGATATAAAACAAACACACACACACACCTGTTGGCATATAGTGCCAACACAACCAGTGCCTCAGATATAACGCACTGTGTACACCACACACACACACACACACACACACACACACACAACACTCACCAGTAGGCATAGTATGCCACGGCCAAGACCACCAGTGCTCCACAGATTCCGGTGAAGATCATGACTGCTCCTTGATTCAACATGATGAATGCAGCCCAAATCCACAAGCTTTCAGAGAAGAGCCGAGTGTGTGTGTGTGTGTGTGTGTGTGTGTGTTTGGCCGTGAGGCCAGAGCTTTCAGAGAAGAGGAGCAGCCCACACACTAATGAGGGAACCGCTAGAGCCTCTAGGTAACCGTAACCGTAGAAACGGCCTCAAGAGCGGTAACCGTATCCGTAGAAATAGCCTCTAGAGCAGAAACTGTAACCGTAGAAACCACCTGAAAAGCGGCAACCGTAACCGTAGAAACCACCTGAAAAACGGTGACTGTAACCGTAACCGTAGAAACAGCCTCAAGAGCGGCAACTGTAACCAGGAACAAGCGATGTGAGCAGCGGCTACTCAGCCATGCTAATCCTGTTAGCGCTGCGCTGCGCAGAAGAGCAGATTATTATGGGGTGTGTGTGTGTGTGTGTGTGTGTGTGTGTGTGCGCGCTGCGCAGAAGAGCAATCTGGGCAGATTATGATGATGACAGCAAGAACACCGCGATCAGTGGGATTGGATCCTCTCGGGCGCTACAGAAACGCACAATCAGCGTCTTCAGGGTCGTGGCGGGGTTAGAGGTCAAGAGGAGGAAGCCAACGTCCAGAGGAAGCCAACGCTGCAGCTCGTTATCGGAGACCTAGCCTGGGCGGCGAGTGAGCGAGCGAAAAAGCAAGTTCACCTTTGTGAGTGTGTGAGGAGACAGCCTGGGCGGCGAGCGAGTGAGCGAGTGAGAAAGCAAGTTCACCTGTGTGAGTGTGTGAGGAGGCTACAGCTAGCAGCTAGCTTCAGGAGCCAACTGTGCTGAAGCTCTGCAGATACACACACACACACACACACACACACACACACACACACACACACTTGCGTCTGGAAACGAGGCGATGTCATCAGCCCAGCAACAAGAACACTAATCCCCAGAGCTGATTAGGCAGATGATCACTGCACTCACACACACACACACACACACACACACACACACACACACACACACACAGATGATCACCCTCAGTCCTACAGCACCCTGGTTATGTCTCAGTCAATTTACATCAACCTGCTGGGCACAGAAGATGCAGGCCATTGGAGTGTGTGTGTGTGTGTGTGTGTGTGTGTGTGTGTGTGAGCTGATGCAGGCCATTGGAGTGTGTGTGTGTGTGTGTGTGTGTGTGTGTGTGTGTGTGTGAGCTGATGCAGGCCATTGGTGTGTGTTTGTGTGTGTGTGTGTGTGTGTGTGTGTGTATGTGAGTTGATGCAGGCCATTGGAGTGTGTGTGTGTGTGTGTGAGCTGATGCAGGCCATTGGAGTGTGTGTGTGTGTGTGTGTGTAGCTGATGCAGGCCATTGGTCTGTGTTTGTGTGTGTGTGTATGTGTGTGAGCTGATGCAGGCCATTGACGCGTGTGTGTGTGTGTGTGTGTGTGAGTGAGTTGATACAGGCCATTTGAGTGTGTGTGTGTGTGTGTGCGCTGATGGAGGCCATTGATGTGTGTGTGTGTCTATGTGTGTGAGTTGATGCAGGCCATTGGTGTGTGAGTGTGTGTGTGTGTGTGAGTTGATGCAGGACATTGGTGTGTGAGTGTGTGTGTGTGTGTCTGTATGTGTGTGAGTTGATGCAGGCCATTGGTGTGTGTGTGTGTGTGACTGAGCGTGTGTATGTTTGTTGGTTGGCGTGTGTTGGTTCAATCTCCAGTAGTCATGACTCATAACCATATATGGTGCTTCTGAAAAATATTGTGATATAGGATTTTGGTCATACGGCCCAGCTCTACTGCAGTAGCAGATGATACTCCAGAAATGCATCATCATCTCTGACAGTATCTGATGAGAAAACAATCATTTGAGCCATTTGAGACTTGAGACTTGACATGGACGTGAGAGGCTCCAGACTTGACTTGAGACTTGACTTGGACTTGAGTACAAAGACTTGAGAAAAATGACTTGTGAACATGGCTGGTGTTAGTATATAATATCAGACTGAACTAGAGAATGTAATTTCAGAGAAATTACGAGTGCATTGAAAATGCAGTTGCTGTTTTAGTGGATTGTGTTGTAAATCATTTCAGTAAATATAACCGCAACAAATTTAGATGACTGGAGGCATAATGGGATGACTGACAGTTGGAATGGTTGAATAGTTAATTAGTTGAAAAGTTTGAACCATATGACAGTGTTGACTAGCATATCATTTATGTTAACATTCTAACTATGCTAAATAGCATGTTAACTATGTTACCATGATGACCACAAATTAGCTGAGTTGAATTGTATCAATTAACAAAAATGTTGATTAATATGCTAACTACGCTAGTTACAATGTTAATAATGCCAGCATGATGATCAGAGAACTTAGCCGAGTTGAATAGCATCAAAAAATTTAAATGCTAATTAGCAAGCTAACCATGTTAGCTAACATTCTAAAAATGTTAACATGATGATCGAAAGACATAGCTGAGTTGAATAGCATCAAAAAACAAAAATGCTAATTAGCATGTTAACCATGTTAGCTAGCATGTTAATAATATTAGCATGATGATCGAAAGACATAGCTGAGTTGAATTGCATGAAAAACCAAAAATGCTAATTAGCATCTTAACTATGCTAACATGCTAATAATGATAGCATGATGATCAGAAGATTTCGCTGAGTTGAATAGCATCAAAAACAAAAAATGCTAATTAGCATGCTAGCTATGCTAACTAGCATGCTAACTAGCCATCCCGCCACTGAGGACTTTTATTTTAATATAGTTGTGGCCAAAGGAAACGGTTGACAGGAGTCATAGTTGATGATAATTCACAGTTGGAATGGTTGAACAGTTGAATAGTAAAATCATTTTCCATCAAATTAGTATGATGAGGACTTTTAATTTGAAACAGTTGCGGACAGGAACCAGCTGGGAGGACGCATAGTTGATGACATCCGGAAGTTGAACTGAATCTGTAGTCTTAAGTGAGAGGATTGTAGTCTGTGGAAGTGGTTGCTAAGCTGTTGTTAGGTACCTAAGATGATTGATAGGCTGTTGCTAGGGTAGGTGAAGTGGTTGCTAGGGTGGTTGCTAGGTAAATCAAATCAGTTGCCATGGTGGTTGCTAAGTTTCAAGTGTAAAAGTGGTTGCTATGTGGTTGCTAGGTAGTTGCTAGGATATTTGAAGTAGTTGCTATGCAGTTGCTAGGTTGCTAATGTTAAGTCTATGGGAAATTTAAAAAAGTTTAAATCGTCATAGTTGAAAAAGTATAAAAGTTACAAAGAAGAAAAGACATAGCACAAATCCTCGAAGTAGGACCTTAGTAATGTAATTTGAATGAAGTTTCTAAGTTGAGTCGTTGGAGATGAATTAGGGTGTTGAAGAATAATAATAATAACTAGAGAATGTAATTTCAGAGAAATTACGAGTGCATTGAAAATGTAGTTGCTGTTTTTAGTTGATTGTGTTGCAAATCATTTCAGGAAATATAATTGCAACAAATTTAGATGACTGGAGGCATAACTTGATGACTGACAGTTGAAAAAGGTTGAATAGTTAATTAGTTGAAAAGTTTGAACCATATGACAGTTAAGTTGACTAGCATATCATATATGTTAACATTCTAACTATGCTCACTAACATGTTAATTATGTTACCATGATGACCACAAATTAGCTGAGTTGAAATGTATCAATTAACAAAAATGTTGATTAATATGGTAACTTACGCTAGCTAGAATGCTAATAATGCCAGCATGATGATCAGAGGACTTAGCTGAGTTGAATAGCATCAAAAAACAAAAATGCTAATTAACAAGTTAACCATGCTAGCTAACATGCTTAATAATATTAACATGATGATCACAAGAATAAGCTGAGTTGAATAGCATCAAAAACCAAAAATCCCAATTAACATGCTAACTATGTTAGCTAGCATGCTTAATAATATAACCATGATGATCAGAAGACTTAGCTGAGTTGAATTCGCATGAAAAACCAAAAATGCTAATTAGCATGCTAGCTAAGCTAACATGCTAATAATGCTAGCATGATGATCAGAAGACTTAGCTGAGTTGAATAGCATCAAAAACCAAAAATGCTAATTAGCATGCTTAACTATGCTAACTAGCATGCTAACTAGCCCCCCCACTAAGGACTTTTATTTTGAAATAGTTGTGGCCAGAGGATACAGTTGACAGGAGTCATAGTTGATGACAGTTCACATTTAGAATGGTTGAACAGTTGAACAGTTTGAATAGTAAAATCATTTTCCATCAAATTAGTATGATGAGGACTTTTAATTTGAAACAGTTGCGGACAGGAACCGACTGGGAGGACGCATAGTTGATGACATCCGGAAGTTGAACTGAATCTGTAGTCTTAAGTGAGAGGATTGTAGTCTATGGAAGTGGTTGCTAAGCTGTTGTTAGGTACCTAAGATGATTGATAGGCTGTTGCTAGGGTAGGTGAAGTGGTTGCTAGGGTGGTTGCTAGGTAAATCAAGTCAGTTGCCATGGTGGTTGCTAATTTGAAAGTATGAAAGTGGTTGCTACATGGTTGCTAGGCAGTTGCTAGGATATTTGAAGTAGTTGCTATGTCAGTTGCTAGGTTGCTAATGTTAAGTCTATGGGAAATTTAAAAACATTTAAATAGTCATAGTTTCAAAAGTATAAAAGTTACAAAGTAGAAAAGACATTGCAATCATTTCACGAGTATGACCTATGCAACGGAGTTTGAATGAAGTTTCTAAGTTGAGTCGTTAGATCTGAATTACATAGTTGAAGAATAATAATAATCATAGAGAATGCAATTTCAGAGAAATTACGAGTGCATTGAAAATGCAGTTACTGTTTTTAGTGGATTTTTTAGATGACTGGAGGCATAATCGGATAACTGACAGTTGAAATGGTTGAACAGTTCATTAGATAAGAAGTTTGAGCCACATGACAGTTAAGTTGACTAACATGATAACAAGACTTAGCTTAGTTGAATAGCATCAAAAAACAAAAATGCTGATTAGCATGCTAACCATGTTAACTAGAATGGTAATAATGCTAACAGTTAATAATCAGAAGACATAGACAGTGAAGTTGAATAACATCAAAATAGTCAAAAATGCTTAAGTAGAATTCTAACGTGCTGACTAGCATGTTAAATAGTGCTACCATGATGATCACAAGACTTAACCGAGTTGAATAGCATTAAAAACTAAAAATGTTAGTTATCATGCTGACCATGCTAGCTAGCATGTTAATTAGTGGCTAGCATGATGACCACAAGACTTAACCGAGTTGAATAGCATAAAAAAATAAAAATGCTAATTAGCATGCTAGCCATGCTAACTAGCGATGCTTAATAGTATTAGCATGATGACCACAAGACTTAACTGAGTTGAATATGCATCAAAAACCAAAAATGCTAATTAACATGTTAGCCATATTAGCTAGCATGCTTAATAATGCTAACATGATGACCACAAGACTTAGCTGAGTTGAATAACATCAAAAAACAAAAAATGCTAATTAGCATGTTAGCCATGCTAACTAGCAAGCTAATAGTATTAGCATGATGACCACAACACTTAACTGAGTTGAATAGCACCGAAAAAACGAAAATGCTAATTAGCATGCTAACTAAGCCTAACATGCTAATAATGCTAGCATGATGATCACAAGACTTAGCTGAGTTGAATAGCATCAAAAAACAGAAAATGCTAATTAGCATGCTTAACTAAGCTAACTAGCATGCTAACTAGCCATCCCGCCATCGAGGACTTTTATTTTGAAATAGTTGTGGCCAGAGGAAACAGTTGATAGGAGTTATAGTTGATGACAGTTCACAGTTGAATTGATTGACAGGTGAATAGTTGAGCAGTTTAAATGCCCTATAGTTTAAAAAATGACAGTTGAAGCCATAGACTGTATGGGTTGAAGCAGGTCGCCACTGATTGGTTATCACCAGGTGAAAATTTGCATATCCGCAAGATGATTGGCTAAGGCCCCACTATGACATCACCCACTCTAGCCTCACTCTAAAAAGGCTCAATGTTAAGTCAATGGGGAAAGTTTTAAAAGTTGAAAATAGTCATAGTTTTAAAAGTATAAAAGTTACAAAGTTGAAAGTTACAAAGCACACGAGTGAACAGTAAGACCTTCGCAACGCAGTTTGAATCTACTGTAGTTGGATATTATTTAGTATACATCTGATAGATTACGCCAAAATTATAAAATGTAGGATTAGCTGTTGAGAAAGCATTAAAAGACAGTACTGAAAACGGTCACTTTTGTATTGGTTCTGATAGCTTCTGGAGGCTTTCTGCCTCCAGTTGCAGTTTATAGAATGTTAGAACACGGAATGTTTACAAACACAGAAAGGGTATATAAAGGACCATGGAGAAATGCTGTTATCTCACTAACTATGGTGCCAGCTCTAGGTTGTTATTGGCATTATACCAATCCACACCCTATGTCATTCATTGCCAGACAGCATGATGTCTCTCTTCATGGCAACTGGCAAAGTATGAAGGTCATGAGGAAAATGGGGCAGGTCTTAGGACACCTGTAAAATTTGAAATGACTTTTTTCTTCCTGCCAGTTAGCACCTGATATTATTTATTCCGTTTTACTGGCAAAATTTAAAAAATATGACAGAATGTAACATTTCAGCTGTAACCTACTAGACCAGAACCAACAATCACAAAGAGAGGTGTTTGAAGTGCAATGTCAAAATTCACCCTTGTTGATTATCAAGCTATGGAACTACTCTTGGAAACAATTTAGCTCATCCACATTCAGCTCATCTACCACTGAACTGGATATTCTGCCAACCAGATGGGTGTAGCACCCTTAGGCCCTAAGAATGTGGATTTGACTGAATTTGATTTGAGTGTTAGAGCAAATAACTGATTTAGATCCCAGCAGGTGCTGCAGGTGGGGAGCTGCTGACTCGAAAAGTACTGCACAGATTTGGATGAAATTTCAACGTGTATATTGGGACAAGTAAGTACTGATTCAATTTTGGTGGATACTGGCGACCACATTGCCTTGGCGGAGGTCCGTGCTCTCTGAGTGCTTTACTAGTCTATTCATGCTCTGTTACTCTGTGAAAACCATGGACAGTCTATACCATGACTTAACCACTGACCGTATGGGTACTCCAATGGGCCCTTGGCAGGTGGGTTGAGCCCATAAGACATGACTTTGCCCAAGGTTTCCTCCTAAAATGTACCATTAGTAAGAGAATGGAGTTTTTCCTTGCCCCTGTTCTTCATGGGTGCTTCCCGTGATGTCTGTATAGTGCCGTGAGACAACACCACCACCACCACCACCTTACATTTCTATAGTGCTTTTCAAGGCAATTTTATTTACATAGTGCATTTCATACACAAAGGAAACTCAATGTGCTTCACAGAGACAAAAGCAAAGAAAGAAAGCAAGACACCCAAAGTTTCAAGACACCCAAAGCGCTTTACAGTGAAAGGGGGACCTCATTAACCACCAGCAATGTGTAGCACCAGGTGATGCACGGCAGCCATTATGCGCCAGAACGCTCACCACACAACAGCTAGAGGTTGAAAACGAGGGAATTATTGAATGAGCCAATTACAGTGGGGGATGATTAGGGGGCCAGATTGAATGAGTCAGGCTGGGACTAGCCAGGACAAATGTATTTGTGCATTTGGCGCTCTACAAATTAAATTTAATTGAAGTACTTGAAATCTAGAAATCTGGTTAATAAAGCCCAGAGAAGTAGTCTAGAAGTCTTGACGTACTCTAGCGGTAGCAAGTTGAATTTACTCAGTGAGTATATCTAGCCATCAGCCATAGTTTGCACTCAGACATCGGTGGTGTCTGAGCTGTTTAAATCCAAACACAATGCTCCAGGCTGTATTCAGACATAATGGTGTTTAGCCTATCACAACATTCTATATGGACAGGGAGTCATTGGACAGGCTTACACTGTAAAACCTGACAGTATTGTTCAATGAGTAAAATGAGCTGAGATTACTTAAAACTTGTCAAAAGTTGGTTAGACTCATATCAAATAATTCAATTGAAGTCAAAAGTGGTTAAACCGGGTTAAACTCAGTTGTTTTGAGTAGCTTCTCGCTGCGTACTTGGTTGTTTTGAGTTCTGAAGCATCACAAACAAGCACCAGTCAATCAAATCGCTGCATTCAAATCATCCAACATGGCGGACATTTTTCCACAAACGGTCTTTTACTTGTGTTTTTCCAAAGGGGTAATTTAACTCCATGTTTTAATGTATTTGGTAACAAACATAGTATGCTGTTTGAAAACGATGACTTTTTGTAGGTAAGGCTATGTTAGAGGTAATTTGCAAAGCGCCTCTCTCTGCTAGCTGAAGTGTGAGGTCTGTAGCTGAGGTTAGCTACAACTTGCTAGCGCATTTCAAACGTTTTTACGGGAACACTGAAAAGGAGCCGTTAACAGAAGTGACTGCACTGCACCTAGGAGAGAAGTGTTCATGCTGCTGCTTGAATGGTGAGTAATAACATAAAACTCTGAGTGATTGTAAAAAAAATGCCTGTTTCAATCACAAAACAGGACCTTGTCATAAAAGAACATGTCAAGGGGTTTTGCTAAATATTGCTAATGCTTTTGCAGATAGGCTTGCTATTGCCAACTCTGTTATTTTCAAAGGAGCTTGTGCTAACTTACAGACCAAACTTCTTCAAAGTTACGATAGATGTATACTTAAAATGATAACATTACACAGGCAATGTTTGAATTAATGTGTCATATAATTTTATCCAGGCGCGCGGGAAGGTGTTTTGTGTAGGGGGCTGGGCCGTTAAATGTGACGTCCCTTTTTTTTTTTTTTTTTTTTTTTTTTTGAAATAGCCAACATCAGAAAAAGTTTGTCTGTATCTGCTGTTGAATAAATATTGGCTGTTGTAGGGTGCGTATTCTAGTGCGACAGCGGGTAGATAGGCCTAGACCCTAATGTTCCAAACATTTTTCCAGGAGATGAGTCGCAGCGCAGTTCTTCTGCTGATTGCGCATACCACTAATGGCATAGCCTACATAGGCCCTACAATGCCTATCTAGAAGTGATGAGTGATTGTTGTCTGTATTGTTTGTCTGTTCAACATCCATCGTCATTTAGAGACAAAATACGAAAAGACAAGTCAATCAAATACGTTCATGATTTTAATCGGTTAGAAATCCGAACAAAGTAGCCTACTTTTGCAAGGGTCTTTTAAAATAGGCTATAGCCTGCCAAACCGAATCTCCACCTGTTTTTTATCTTCTCAGTAACCTAAGTTTTCCGTGTAACATAGATAGCCTAGGTAGGGTATATCTGAGAGAACCTCAAATAAAGCGCAGTGACAGGGAGAATGTTCGTTCAGTCGGAGACCCCTGCGCACGTCTTCTATCTCCACTGCTTCGCTCTCATTTCTCAACCCATCATACCGGTATTTCTCTCTTCTTTCCCTCGCTTGCTTTCACTCATTCCAAATTAGATTAGTTGTAGTGGTAGCTTAGTTAAAGCAAAAAATATTTCTACTAACTTATTCGATCCAACCAGTGGCGCATGTTAATAATATGTTTATGGACGTTTGTCTTGTCTGTCTGTGCGCAAAATACCTTGAAAAGTTCTGTAGCCTACAGAAATTGTCGGGCAGTGCGGATAGGCTATGAGGACAAGGAACACATCATTATATTTTGGTGGTGAATGCTCACGAATAATGAACTTTATCCATTCAAGACATAACAGCTTACGTTGTCTTGTCTTTGGTTAATAATCGAGATGAAGCTGTTATTAAATGGCAATAGCTATATGCAAAATGCGAAAAACATTAGAACTAAGAGTAGGCCTATAAGTTTTTGATAGTCAATTTTGAGAACAGATCTTTTCCTCTTTTTCATGGAAACACTGGCCTTCCAAACTGCTGTCAGACGTGACCGAACAGTGCGCTCTCAGAGAATTGCGGTCACCGTTGAGGAGGTTAGGAGGAGGCATTCTCTTGTTAATAGCTGGGCTATATGGGTCAGCCTGTCCACTAGAGCTTTCTGAACTATTGGACACAGTAGTTAGTCTATTAGTGGATGTGTTACCGGCCTCCAAGTCTAGGGAACTTGAGGCACGGCAAAGCCCACATTCCCTTAAGAATGAGAGAGCACAAACAAGTATGTCAAAGGATGTTGCACACTGGCATTCACATTTATTAATGTTAAAAGACTCAATCATTGAATGAAATTCATTAAAGAAATATTAGCATGTTGACATATCCACATCAGTTATACATATGAACTTTTAAGCATATAATAGACATTGCATTTAGTTCGTAATCCACATTCAAACAAATGTAATGTAACCATTCACACATTTTACAACATGTTTCCAATAATACTGCCTTAATGCACACACTGACAAGTAGAATACCTACACATTTCTAATTCATCAAATCAACTTTAACACTGTAAAACCACAAGATCACACGGCCAATGGTGGCACCAAACATTTGCTCTCCTGTCCAATCAGACACTCAAAACCCATTTTAACAAAAAGATAACACAAACTATAGGCACAGAAAATAAGGCATTAATCACAAAACAAATAAGAAATAAAAATAATAAGGTTTCAAACATACCTTAAGAATGAGAGAGCACAAACAAGTATGTCAAAGGATGTTGCACACTGGCATTCAAAATCTCTTCTTCTCTGCCAGCTATATACTTGCCCTTTCCCCTCCCATCATCCAGTGCCATCTGCAGGCCTGGAGCCCAACACCTTCCCCAAGGTCATGAGTACAAATCACATTATATCAGTATTACATTTTAAAATCATGAAATCTTTAACGTTTGTCCTTTCCATTTTTTTATACCCATAAAAGAAAGTTACTTAGTTAGTTCATCAACCCAGCCCCTCTACAGATGTATACATATTTTTATTTTCATTTAGGAAGGGTCGGAAAAAATGCGGAATTTTCTATGCTTGATAGCCTAAAACAAAGTCCGGACCATTGATCACGCTTCTCAGGAATTCTGATAGGCAGCCTACCTGTTGTGTCAGTTATCCTACGAGCCTCCTTAGTTTAGTTTTGCACTCTGCTTTATACAAGTCATGTATGAAATGTAATGATTGATTTGGAGTGAATCAATAAATATCTAGCCTAATCGCAGCCCCCTCCAGGGGGGCTGACGCTCTGACATAGGGGGCTGCGTACGCTGCAGCCCCCTATGTTCCCGCGTATGATTTTATCTGTTGCCATGCAGCACCGCGGTGAAGATAGTTTCACGTTGGATATTCGACAGATATTCGCATATTCGCTAAATGGTGCTGAATTCTATTTCACTTTCCCTCAGTGTTGCAGTGAGCACACCCCCGTGGTTTTACAAGCTTCAGAACCACCCATATTATAACTTTCATATACCATTGATTTCTATGGGAAAAGCTTATTTTTTCAATAGCTTCCACTAGGGTTGGGCGATATGGACTTAAAAGTATATCACGATATTTTCTGTTTTTTATCACGATAACGATAACTGACGATAAAAAGTATATTAGGCCTACAGTTTAACACATGAACCATACAGGTGCCTGAAACCCTTGAAAATGCTTGGGTTTTAAATGTTGCGTTTTCAAGGTTTAGAAAGACACTTCTTGAAAATGTTGTACAGGTATTCAGTTGTTTGTGTAGGAAATATAAAATGATGGTCCTAAAGGAAAACTAAGTGTACCTGACAATTGTGCCACTGTGTGAGTGAGTGACCACGCCTCTCCCAAACTCACTTCATAAATTGTCCATGACAATGCATGTCAGACGCGTTTACAACGCAAGCAGCAGATAGACCGATGTGATTTTTTGTACAGGGCGGTTTTCAACATAATAGAATATTAGCAGCAATGTTGTCACAGACGAGAGCCGACAGTTAACATAGAAAATCATCTCCAAAGTGCCAGAACCAACCACCCCTTTTAGATCGCTAGGTCAGCATTGAGTCAGATTGCGTCTAGTTTATTTGTGCTTCCATTTGCGCTCAGATAATCAACACGTCCGTAACCGCAACGGAGAAAGAATAAGCAATTCTTCCCGCGTATCATAGGCTATAGGCCTTCTGTGACTAACGTATTTGTGAAGAGAAAAAAAAACGTATTCAATAGGCTATACACCAGTAGCCTGACATAGCCCGCCCATAATACGAATGTTCATACGTATCCATGGTCTGGGAACGGTCCTCTTGGGCATGTTTATATCGGTAGAGAGTCTACCGGCCAATAAGCGACGCTGATTAGACAAGCTGTCCAATTGTTTCAAACCAAAAGTGAATGCCCTCCCCCCGCAGTATAATCGCGCCAGGTTAAAGAACCTCCAGACCATGAATACGGATGAACAGCAGTATTATGGTCGGGCTATGTCAGGCTAATACACCAGTCTATGCAACTTCAGTTCGCCCCATCTTTCCACTGATCAAAGTTTGCCTGCCCTTGTTGATGCTGCCCTGACATCGCGGCAAGAAACCTTGAAACTGTGATTTGACATGTTGAATGTTTAGCGGCTTGAAACTACTTGCAACTACATGAAAACTTTGATTCACACCGCTGCGGTTGTCTCATGTTGTCTTAAATCTTCGGTCTGAATTTGAATAGGCTTTAGGTTAAGCTACGCCAGCTACTTCCATAGCTGCACTCAAACTATCGGCAAGAAACCTTGCAACTGTGATTTAACATGTTGAATGTTTAGCGGATTGAAACTACTTGCAACTACATGAAAACTTTGATTCACACCGCTGCGGTTGTCTCATGCTGTCTTAAATCTTCGGTCTGAATTTGAATAGGCTTTAGGTTAGGCTACGCCAGCTACCTCCATAGCTGCACTCAAACAGCTTGAGCTGAAGGCATGGGCGGAGCTTGGTGAGGCTGCGAGTGAGCGAGTTGCATATGCATAGGCCGTTTCTCCTAAGCTTCATTAGACGCAAACAAAACATTTTCTGACTAGTCTATCGTTTTTGCCGATATGACAAAATTCCTATCGTGGGAATTTTTTTTCACGATATACCGCAGACGATAATATATCGCACAACCCTAGCTTCCACACCAAATGACCTTAGGTCCTCAAATTTGCTCAGAATGTTTGACTGTATGTGCCGACTAAGATACACCACAATTAATTGCCATCATATGCCCCATGATGCTTATAGTAAGGTATAAAGGAAATACCATTGATTTCTATGGGGAAAAGCTTATTTTTTCAATAGCTTCTACACCAAATGACCTTGGGTCCTCAAATTTGCTCAGAATGTTTGACTGTATGTGCCGACTAAGATACACCACAATTAATTGCCATCATATGCCCCATGATGCTTATTGTAAGGTATAAAGGAAATACCATTGATTTCTATGGGGAAAAGCTTATTTTTTTCAATAGCTTCTACACCAAATGACCTTGGGTTCTCAAATTTGCTCAGAATGTTTGACTGTATGTGCCGACTAAGATACACCACAATTAATTGCCATCATATGCCCCCTTTAGCTTATAGTAAGGTATAAAGGAAATACCATTGCTTTCTATGGGGCAAAGCTTATTTTTTCAATAGCTTCTACACCAAATGACCTTGGGTTCTCAAATTTGCTCAGAATGTTTGACTGTATGTGCAGACTAAGATACACCACAATTAATTGCCATCATATGCCCCCTTTAGCTTATAGTAAGGTATAAAGGAAATACCATTTCAATAGCTTCTACACCAAATGACCTTGGGTTCTCAAATTTGCTCAGACAGTGCTCGGGGGCGAGGGAAAGGGCGTGTTGCTTTTTCGAAAAAGGCACAATTGTGTTCCACTCCGTTCCTTCACATTTATGGAGAGAGCACACTGACACTATAATTAGGAGCCCCCCCAACCCCCCCTTCCCCCCAAACCAACAGCAATAAGGGGAGCTGAGAGGGCACCAATTAAGCAGGCAGAGAAAACACTTCATTAAAACCATATTAGAGAGCAACGTGAGAGGTTGCACGTACTTCTCAGTAAAACAGTATGTTCAGGTCTGGGATGAGGTAATGCTATTCTTAGCTAAAATAATAATGATAATAATTAATAATAAAATTTCAAATTTCCGTCTCAACAGAGCTACTACCATCTCAGCTTTAGAATGATTGAAGTTAATTAACTCACCCGCATACATGGTTTCATTTTCATTCATTTGTAATTAAAATCTCTCTATTAATCGTTCCGACAGCTGTTTCCCAAAAGCATAATTGCTAACAAAGTTTGCAACTTTGTTGGTTGCAATGCATAGCCAACTAACTAACTATGCTTTTAGGAAATGGACGCCTGGACATTTCAGACAGTTTCACGCACCCCATGTGCGAAAATACCCAGGGCTGGGATGACTTTCTCCTGGGCGATGCACTGGAGGATCCTGGGTTGCCCCGTACAGGCCGCCCATGCACGAGGCCAGGGAAGAGATGTAGAGGCCCAGCAGAAACAGGAAGCCCACTAGCCTGACATGGCCCGACCATAATACTGCTGTTCATCCGTATTCATGGTCTGGAGGTTCTTAATCCTGACGCGATTATACTGCGGAGGGAGGGCATTCACTTATTGTTTGAAACGATTGGACAGCTCGTCTAATCAGCTTCGCTTATTGGCCGGTAGACTCTCTACCGATGTAAACATGCCCCAGAGGACCGTTCCCAGATCATGGATACGGATGAACATTCGTATTATGGGCAGGCTATGTCAGGCTAGAAGCCCACCAAGGAGACCTGGGATAAAAACAAACAGAGAGGGGAAGAGAGTGCAGTGGGCTACACCCAAACTCAGTTCCGTTCAGCCCTTTGCGGAAAAAAAAGAAGTTATATTGTGTTGAAAATAAATCAAGCGAAAGAATGTGTGATATAACAATGTTGCACAGTCTCTGCTTATTGTTAAGAAAAACGCAGTTTCTATCTCAGAGCAGAGTTAAACAAAAAATATGGTTCAATGGATTCAACTTTT
Organism: Sardinella longiceps; assembly: GCA_027497455.2. Taxonomy (NCBI): domain Eukaryota; kingdom Metazoa; phylum Chordata; class Actinopteri; order Clupeiformes; family Clupeidae; genus Sardinella; species Sardinella longiceps. The sequence continues at coordinate 14,558 of JAODXP020004935.1, read as the reverse complement.
AAAAAACACAAAAAAAATATACTAAACTATTCTATTTTATATACTAATTCTATACAAAACATGCATTTTTGTCAGTGAGAAGCACAATTCCTGAGGTATCTCTGAGCCAACTGACCATGCCCTCTCAGCTCATACTGTAACTCTGAGCAAAACCACAGTCTTGTAGCAGGCAGCCCAACTGGACAAGAGGACAGCAGTGGGCAGCCCAAACCCCAAGCCCTAACCCAGGCTGATGGCCTCTTGAGGGGGTCACGCCCCAGCTGGGCTCCCGGCTCATCTGACACATTCACACCAGCTGTACAAATGGGCTCCTCACACGGCATGCACTGAATGCTTCAGACGAGAGCCTGACGGCCGATTCACACACAAACCTGTGCGTGAGTGGCGCGTTAGCCGTGCGGGAGCGGTTTTGGGGCAATTTCATTTAGAATACATGTTAACAGGTTAGGTCATTCAGACTGCACGCGTGTTCTGCGCGGCTCCTGTCCGATTTCTGAGCGGTGAACCGCGCAGCTCCCGCGCTGCTTTTTTGAAATAGAAACAAGTTCTATTTTTCCAAGCGTTTTCAGCGCGGTAAGCGGGACTTGCGCGGTGTCCATAGATTTTGAATGCAGAGCTCGGGCAGCCGCTTCGCGCAGAAAACAATTTCTTGTGTGAATGCCCAAGTCCACAGGCACCGCTGACGGACCGCTTACGGACCGCCCCGCTCCCGCACCGCAAACGCACAGTTTGTGTGTGATTCGGCCCTGATCCACAGGGCGTATGTATGTGAATGAGGAGCATGCAGAGAGAAGGAAAGAGCTTAACTGTTCATATGGGCTGTGTAAGGTATAGGTCTGTTCTTATGGACTGTGTAAGGCATAGGTCTGTTCATATGGACTGTGTAAGGTATAGGCCTGTTCATATGGACTGTGTAAGGTATAGGTCTGTTCATATGGACTGTATAAGGTATAGGTCTGCTCATGTGCACTGTGTAAGGGGATGATATGTTCATGTACAGTGGATGGTGTAACTTATGGATCTGATCACATACTGTGTAAGTTATGGATGTGTTTATGTGGACTTTCTCCTGAGGATTTCAGTTCTAAAAAGAACATTCCTTCAGCTATCCTTACAGTCATTCCAAAGAACTCCCCACCCATTTAATTTACAGAATGACCTAGACATGATTGCTTTTTTCCCCTCAAAATATATCCCTTTACAATTAAAAAATGTGATTAAACAAAAACATTCCCACAGCAAGGGAAAGCAAAACCACAGCTATGCTCTGGTCAAGGCAGAAACAGCAGCAAATTGGCAGATAGTGAAACAGGATCGGTGGTGCACATGTGTCAAGGGTGCATTATCCGCTGCTATGGCTCCACATTACGGGGTTGGTACTGTACGACAGGTGTGTGTGGGGGCAAGCCGTGGCTCAGGGGTGAAACATGAAGAGATGTGTTTCAGATGCCCAGTGAGACAAGCACCAGCACATCCCACACACACAAAAAAATGGCAGCTGCTTCTGAGGAGAGTGAGAAGTTGAAGAAATGCACTGATTTGTTTTTTTTTTTTTTTTTTTAATGTTCACCAAGGAGACGGTACCTTTTCAGCTATCAAGAAATCATTGTGCAGAGCTTCTCTGGTGCAGATAGCTCCCAGCAGGAATACAAAGACCAGGTACAGGAACCACCTGGAGAGTCAAGAATAAAAAGAGTCATCTATTAATAAAAAAAGGCCACTACATAATTAGAATGTTTTGGACTTGTTAAACAATACTCAGACGTATATGATCAATTGAAGAGTTCAGATGCAAAAACCCCCAAACACCATTTTTGTGAAAACTGAGTTAATGATATTGTGTGAATCCTGTATAAATCTAGAATAATGAAATGTTTTTATGAAAAAATAAAATAAAACCTGCTCCCCGCCGTGTCTAAAATATCTGTTTAAAATCAAAACACTCTGATAAACGCCTGATAAAAAATGGCTTTTTTCTCAAAAAGTGGTTAAGTGGAGTTAGGGGGTTTTGCATCTGAACTCTTCAATTATACATAACCTGGCTGCCAATTTTGTGCTATGTATCATTTTGGCAATTTCCACCGTCTTCACACCGCCACTGTTGGTTTAGGTTCATCTAAGTTTCACTTTCCTCGACTGTCACGTTAACTAGGAATAGTCCAATGTACCACATAGAGAGGGGTGCATGCCCTGGGAAAACTACTAAACATGCGTGAATCAGGCTTACTGGGGCGATTTTGGTAGATCTTTGGTAGAACATTGTTGCGAGGTTACGGGGACGCTGCCGCGTACGCCGCTCCGTCTAGCTCCTGTTTTTGTTTGATGTTTTTATAAATTTAATTTATTAGAGTGCATTGAAAATGCACTCTACTGTTCTTCGTTTTCTTCTTATTATAGGTTATTATTATTATTAGAGTGCATTGAAAATGCACTCTATTGTTCTTCGTTTTCTTCTTATTATTATTATTTTTCTTCCACGCACCTAATTTGGCATCAACCATTTAACTTAGAAACCTCATTCAACTTTCATCATATAGATCATACTTGATAGTTTATTGCTATGTCTTGTCATCTTTGTAACTTTTATACTTTTTCAGATATGGCTTATAAACTTTTAATAATTTTTACATAGACTTAACATTAGCAACCTAGCAACTGCATAGCAACTACTTCAAATATCCTAGCAACTGCCTAGCAACCACATAGCAACCACTTCCACACTTGCAACTTAGCAACCACCATGGCAACTGACTTGATTTACCTAGCAACCACCCTAGCAACCACTTCACCTACCCTAGCAACAGCCTATCAATCATCTTAGGTACCTAACAACAGCTTAGCAACCACTTCCACAGACTACAATCCTCTCACTTAAGACTACAGATTCAGTTCAACTTCCGGATGTCATCAACTATGCGCCCTCCCAGCCGGTTCCTGTCCGCAACTGTTTCAAATTAAAAGTCCTCATCATACTGATTTGATGGAAAATGATTTTACTATTCAAACTATTCAACTGTTCAACCATTCCAACTGTGAAATGTCATCAACTATGACTCCTGTCAACTGTATCCTCTGGCCACAACTATTTCAAAATAAAAGTCCTCAGTGGGGGGGATGGCTAGTTAGCATTTTAGTTAGCATAGTTAGCATGCTAATTAGCATTTTTGTTTTTTGATGCTATTCAACTCAGCTAAGTCTTGTGATCATCATGCTAGCATTATAAGCATGTTAGCTTAGCTAGCATGGTAATTAGCATTTTTGTTTTTTCATGTAATTCAACTCAGCTTAGTCTTCTAATCATCATGCTACCATTATTAGCATGCTAGCTAGCATGGTTAGCATGCTAATTAGCATTTTTGTTTTTTGATGCTATTCAACTCAGCTAAGTCCTCTGATCATCATGCTAGCATTATTAGCATGCTAATTAGCATTTTTGTTTTTTGATACTATTCAAATAAGCTAAGTCTTGTGATCATCATCGTAGCATATTTAACATGCTAGTCAGCAGTTAGAATGCTAATTAACATATATGATAATTTATGCTAGTCAACTTAACTGTCATGTGGTTCAAACTTCTCAACTAATTCACTGTTCAACCATTCCAACTGTCACTTATCCAATTATGCCTCCAGTCATCTAAAAGTGTTGCAATTATATTTACTGAAATGATTTGCAACAAAATCAACTAAAAACAGCAACCGCATTTTCAATGCACTCGTAATTTCTCTGAAATTACATTCTCTAGTTATTCTTTAACGCAACTAATTCAGCTCTAACCGCTCAACGTAGAAACTTCATTCAAACTGCGTTGCGAAGCTCTTACTGTTTACTCGTTTGCTTTGTAACTTTCAACTTTGTAACTTTTATACTTTTAAAACTATGACTATTTTAAACTTTTAAAACTTTCCCCATTGACTTAACATTGAGCTGTTTAGAGTGAGGCTAGAGTGGGTGATGTCATAAAGGGGCCTTAGCCAATCATCTTAGGGATATGCAAATTTTCACCCGGTGATAACCAATCACTGGTGACCTGCTTCAACCCATACAGTCTATGGCTTCAACTGTCATTTTTTAAACTATAGGGTATTTAAACTGCTCAACTATTCACCTGTCAATCAATTCAACTGTGAACTGTCATCAACTATAACTCCTATCAACTGTTTCCTCTGGCCACAACTATTTCAAAATAAAAGTCCTCGATGGCGGGATGGCTAGTTAGCATGCTAGTTAGCTTAGTTAGCATGCTAATTAGCATTTTTGTTTTTTGATGCTATTCAACTCAGCTAAGTCTTGTGATCATCATGCTAGCATTATTAGCATGTTAGCTTAGTTAGCATGCTAATTAGCATTTTCGTTTTTTGGTGCTATTCAACTCAGTTAAGTGTTGTGGTCATCATGCTAGTACTATTAGCATGCTAGCTAGCATGGCTAACATGCTAATTAGCATTTTAAGTTTTTGATGCTAATCAACTCGGTTAAGTCTTGTGGTCATCTTCGCTAGCACTTTTAGCATGCTAGCTAGCATGGCTAACATGCTAATTAACATTTTTAGTTTTTGATGTTATTCAACTTGGTTAAATTTTGTGGTCATCATGCTAGCACTATTAGCATGCTAGCTAGCATGGCTAGCATGCTAATTAGCATTTTTAGTTTTTGATGTTATTCAACTCGGTTAAGTCTTCTGGTTATCATGCTAGGAATATTAGCATGCTAGCTAACATGGTTAGCATGCTAATCAACATTTTTGTTTTTTGATGCTATTTTAAACTTTTAAAACTTTCCCCATTGACTTAACATTGAGCTGTTTAGAGTGAGGGCTAAAGTGAGTGACATCATAATGGGGCCTTAGCCAATCATCTTAGGGATATGCAAATTTTCACCTGGTGATAACCAATCAGTGGTCAGATGAGTTGGCCAGCTGCACTTAATCAGCTACAGACTGTATACAGCTTAAAACTTTTTCCCATAGACTTACATTGGGCTGATGCCAGGCAGCTGGCTCGTTAATTAGGCTGATTAGCCAGGTGTTTCTGGCCACCTGTAGAACAACTGTCCCTTTCTTAAGCTATAGAGGAACTCAATTGAATCTCTTACTACAGATCCTGTTCAACTTCCAGTTGTCACCAACTTTGACCCCCGCCAACTGTTTCCTCTGTCCACAACTGTTTCAAAATAAAAGTCCTCACAATATTAACTAATGTTACATAATTTTACTATTTAAACTATTCAGCTATTTAACTTCTCAACCATTCCAACTGTCAGTCGCCATCAACTTTGTCTCTCGCAAACTGTTTCCTCTGTCCGTAACTGTTTCAAAATAAAAGCTCAACTACCCTAGCAACGGCTTAGCAACCACTTTCACAGTTGCAACCTAGCAACCAACATAGCAACCGACATGAATAACCTAGCAACCACACTAGCAACCACCATACCTACCGTAGCAACAACCTAGCAACCACGTCAACTACCCTAGCAATGGCCTAGCAACCATTTCCACAGTTGCAACCTAGCAACCAACATGCTTAACCTAGCAACCACCCTACCTACCTTAGCAACCACCTCAACTACCCTAGCAACAGCATAGCAACCACTTCCACTTCCCAATGATTTTACTATTTAAACTACTCAACTACTTAACTGTTCTGCCATTCCAACTGTCAGCTTTCATCAGCTATGACCCCTGTCAACTATATCCTCTGTCCACAACTATTTCAAAATAAAAGTCCTCAGTGGCGGGGTGGTTTGTTAACATTCTAATTAATATAGTTAGCCTGTTAATTAGCATTTTTGGTTTTTGATCCTATTCAACTCAGCTAGGCTAAGTCTTGTGATCATCATATTACCATAATTAACATGTTAGCTAACATAGTTAACATGCTAATTAGCATTTTTGGTCATGTGATCATCATGCTAGCATTATTAGCTTGCTAGCTAGCTTAGTTATCATGTTAGTTAACATTTTTGTTTTTTGATGCTATTCAAGCTAAGTCTTGTGGTCATCCTGTTAACATTATTAGCATGTTAGCTAGCATAGTTAACATGCTAATCAACATTTAGGACATTTAAACTGCTCAACTATTTAACTGTTCAATGTTTAAACTGCTCAACTATTTAACTGTTCAACCATTCAACTGTCAGTTGTCATCAACAATGACCCCGGTTAACCGTTTCCTCCGTCCACAACTGTTTCAAAATAAAAGTCCTCAGTGCCGGGGTGGCTACTTAACATGCTAATTAGTAATTATGCTATTTTATATGATTCAACTCGGCTTTATGCTATTCAAGTCTTGTGGTCATCATGTTAGCATTATTATGTTAGCTAGCATAATAAGCCTGCTAATTGGCATTTACGCTAATTGAAGCTACTCAACTTAGCTAAGTCTTGTGGTCATTTTGTTACATATATGCTAATTGTACTAATCAACTTAGCTAAGTCAGGTGGTTCAAACTTCTTAACTACTGCTCAACCATTCAAACAGTCAGTAATCAACCATGCCTCTCCAGTCATCTAAATTTGGTGTAATTATTATATAAGCAACTGCAGTTTGCTTACAATATTTAACATACCCAGATAGCATGTATATAGCGGACCACTGGTGGCATTTAGACGGCAAGCCGCCGGTGGTATGCCAACTGTGGTCCGCCATCGGACCGCTGCCAAACACAAATAACCTGGCGGGCTGTGAGTGGCTTTTCAGTGGCGGCCCGCGGTGGTGCGCGAGGGATAGTGCGCGCGATGGTGGCGGCTTGCCACCCTCGGACAGCTGGAGGACCGACTGTCATTTGTTGACAGCAACGGACGACAGCGTTTAAAGTCAACTGTCAGTTGTAGCAGGCTTAGGACTAGGTAAGTAACACATCTCTTTTCTATCTCTACTATTTTCATTTCGAAAACTGTATTTAGAGAGCGTAATTCTAGCCAACACATGTTTCCAAAATGTATTTATAGAGTCTGTATGTGGTCCCTATTTTGGTTTGTCTGAAAATTAATTGGAATATGCTTTAGTTTTAGGTGCTAGCTAGCATCTGAGTGAATGAATTAGCCACTACCGTATGGTGCATTTATAGCTGACGGTCTCTTTCAAGTCATTTAAATAAAAAACGGATATCGCGGTTACTATTAATAGAGTTTGTACATGTGGTCAATAGCTTGGTTTGTCTGAAAATTAAGTGGAAATATGCTTTAGAAGTGTTTGTACTTTAGACGCTAGCGAGCTAGCTAGCATCTGAATTAATGAATTGGCCACTACTGTATGGTGCATTTATAGCTGACGATCTCTTTCAAGTCATTTAAATGAAAAGTACATATCATGGTTACTATTTATAGAGTTTGTACATGTGGTCAATAACTTGGTTTGTCTGAAAATTAAGTGGAAATATGCTTTAGAAGTGTTTGTACTTTAGACGCTAGCGAGCTAGCTAGCATAAGACTGTAAGGGAACCTCTGCTTCCCTTTCCAATCTGTTCAACAGAGTTTACCAGTCAGCCAGTCTTACTTGGGTAGTAGGAAACATGTTGATGGTTGTAAAAAGGTAGCAAATTCAGATCAATTTCTTTTGTATGAACCTTGCCATTGCAGTAATCATCTCACTAAATACACATTTTCCTTTCCAATCTGTTCAACAGAGTTTACCAGTCAGACCACAACACCTCCGTCACTCACACCTCTGCCAGTACCAACCCAGCAAGGTAGAATTGCATTTTCATTAATCTGGCACCAATATTAAGGGAGAAACAAGCCATGAATGTCTGAAATTGCCTGACATAATCAAGGATGAATGTCCTTCCCTCATAATCAGTCAGAGATAGCTAAAGTGCTGTGTGCATGTCGGTGCACAGTAAGTGTTTTTGTGAAACCATTGTGAATGTGTTCAAGTATACAACCCCTGGCAAAAATGTTGAGTCCGAGTGAGGGCACGCAAACACATTGATGGAGGCGGGCATGGAAGTGCTGAACATTAAAACTGAACTTTATTAAACTACTGCATCCTAATAATATATGTAGGCTTTCTGTGTATCCTTGCGGTACAGAAAAGCTGTACCTTATATAGCCCCTGCCTAAATGCATGGCATTATGGGAAGTGAAGTTTATATATCCATCCATATACAACATCTCACTTACTCTTTGTTTTACTACAGGAGCTGTTAGGAGAGTTGTACATACAGCAACAGAGGAGGAGTTGCAGAAGGAGGTGTCGTATTTAAAAGGGGTGCCAGACAGACAGAGAGGAAGAAAAGAAAGGCAGAAAAGGGTGGTGAATGGGGATGGGGAGGTTGGTTTGTAGACACTATCAATTGGCTTTTGTTTGGTGTTTTCCACCTAACTGATTTACACTACATTTTTGCTTTGTTCCAGCGCATTTATACTGACATTTCCTACCACATTATTTACTTTCATATTTTGACTTCATTTACTTTAATAACTGGACTCCCCTCTATGTTATGGGCCCAAACGAGCCTTGGTCCTTAATACTATTTATTCAACATTTATAGAATTATTGAACATAAGTTTAATAAATTGTTTAAGCATGTAAAATAAATAAACAAAACGTATTGAACCTAATACTATGTGTGGTGAGTCTGTGTGATAGTTGTTGAGGATGTATGTTTTTATATTGGATTATTAAATTACAGAATACATCTTTAAATTTGGTCACTTTTGTAAGCCCTGTAAATAATTGTAAATTGTTCTAATTGAGGGCAAATAGAAATAGTGTTGTAATGTATTAAATTACAGTTTTAGTACATCATTTGAATTATTATGGCCATAAATAAGGCCAATTAGAAGCTGGTGGGTAGTAAGCGGCAAAAGGGTGGCCCTTTATCTGCAGCCGCTTCTGAGCCGCCGGCGGACCGCTAGAGAACCGATGAGCAAAACTCCAGCGGGCCACTGGTGGGTACCGCCGTTGGACCGCCAACTCTGCCACTGGTGGGCCGCCAGTGGGCCACTGACCTATTGCTATCTGGGATAGGAACTTCATTCAAACTGCGTTGCATAGGTCTTCCTGTTTACTTGTTTGCTTTGTAACTTTCAACTTTGTAACTTTTATAAACTATGACTCACTAAATTCAAATTCAATTCAAATTCAAATAGGCTTTATTGGCATGAATGTCACAATAACATTATTGCCAAAGCAATGACATACAAAATATACATATATATAAATATATATATATACATAAATATACATATGTTGTATGACATATGTGTAACAAGACAAACAAACAATAAATCTTGGTATTACCTTTTAACCAGTGTGTATGTTATACATGTGTATGTATGGGTATGGGTGAGTATGGATGGAGTATGGATGTGTGTGTGTGTGTGTGTGTGTGTGCGTGTGTGTGTGTGTGTGTGTGTGTGTGTATGTATGTATGTTTGTGTTCACACAGACCAAAAACTGTGCCTGATACACTAGTGGCTCGATACCCTCAGGTTGTCACATGCCAGGACATATTGTGCTGCAAGGGTTGCTGAAGGCCCTTCTCCAAGGAGTATTGCCATTTTCTCCCTTTCTGATAAGTTGTTAAAATTTGCTATATTATTTTGGAGTTTGGGGAAGAAAATTTGCCTTAGGTTCTCAAATTTTTCACAATGTAAAAGAAAATGCACCTCTGTCTCAACCCTCTCTGCCTGACAGTGACCACATAATCTTTGATCTTTGGGTAGCCATGTTTTTCTTTGCCTCCCTGTCTCTACTGCAAGATTGTGGTCACTTAGCCTGTACTTGGTCAGGATCTGCCTCTGCTTCTTATCTCTGACAGAGATGAGATACTCAGCCAATTCATATTCTCTGTTTAGGGTCAGATATGCATTCATTCTACTTTGGTTCTTAATTTGGTTTGTCCAGTGGTCCAAATAGTTATTTTTCATCTTATTCATAATTTTGTTGATGCTAATTGGTGTTTGAGAAGCAGGACTGGACTGAGCTTTATTTGTGTTAGTATTTGTTATTGTGTTAGTGAGCTTCAGTACCAGCTGGCACAGAGGACTCTTGTCAGGATTCATCTCTTGGGTCTTTAATGCCTCAAATTGGAGTGTATTGTTGGGACTGGAATTGAGATGCATCCAGAATTTCAGGGATCGTTTTTGGATTGGTATAGCCAATGGGAAGCGGCCTAATTCAGCCCTACATGCATTGTTTGGTGTTTTGGTTTGTACTTTTAGGATATATCTGCAAAATTCTGCATGTAGGGCTTCGGTTGGATGCTTGTCCCACTTCGTGTAGTCATGCATACTGAGTGGACCCCAGACCTCACTTCCATACAGCGCAATAGGCTGTATTACACTGTCGAATATTTTGCACCAAATTGGTATTGGTATGTTTATGTCATGGAATTTTCGTTTTATTGCATAGAGAGCCCTGCGGGCTTTTTCTTTTAGAGCATTCACTGCCAGGCTGAAACTTCCTGATGCAGTAATTACCAGACCAAGGTAAGTGTACTGCATCGTATGCTCTAGGGCGGTGCTACCTAGGCTGAATCTGTATCTGTGTTCCTGACACCTGGCCTTTTTCTGAAAAATCATAATTTTGGTCTTTGTTGGGTTTACTGCCAGGGCCCAGGACTGGCAATACTGCTCTAGCTGATCTAGGAGCTGCTGCAACCCCTGTGCTGAGGAAGAAATCAGAACCAGGTCATCAGCATAGAGCAGGCATTTGACCTCTGTTTCTTGGAGCTTGAGACCAGGTGCTGCAGACTGTTCCAACTGCACCGCTAACTCATTAATGTAAATGTTGAACAATGTTGGACTCAGACTGCAGCCCTGTCTCACTCCTCTATTTTGTGGGAAGAATTCATAACTATTTAAAGTACTCAATTATTTAACTGCAACCAGTAGCCTATACCGACCAGCATGATTAACTTCACCACCAACATCATGACTACCCTAGAAACTACATACAAACCACTGCTGCAACTTCTAGTCGTAGTCAACAAGAACCCCCCCCTCTCATTTTGTCTGTCCACAATTATTATTTAAAAATAACTGTAATATTTGATGATAAATTATTTTATTGAACCTACTCAGCTTTTTAACTGCTCAACCATTCCAACTACCATACATTTCATTTTCATATTTGTCATTTTTCATAGAATTCTAACACCAATTTTATTCAAACAAATAGGCTGACACCAGTCACAAATTTCACTGCATTTCATAGTGTTATGCATGTGTCAATAAAACTCATTGTATCTTGTTAATGTAGATGTGATTTAAAGTATGTCTCTGTGGGTGCGTTCCAAACGGGGAAAACTGCTGCCTTTTGAGATATCTAACAGGGGAGCGAGTCAACAAGTGCCGTTCCAAACGACTTTCTCTGCCTTCTGATGCCTTCGAAGATACCTTCGCCAACGGTCGTTTTTGAAGGCAGCATCGATGTATCCTTCATGCTGCCTCCTACCCATAAATCTTTGCGGCAACTAGCAAAACGCTCCTGAAAACAAACTAGCAAGATGGCGGACCATGCGAAGACGTCTGATAAATCTTACTTCGTTTTCTAAATGTAAGTAGATAAAACTTTTTTTCTCTTGAACCTTAATGCCAGTCAATACTTCGAAGTATCACGTTTGTCTAAAGTGCTGCCATGAAAGTCAACAAAGTTCATTCGGAAGTAGTTTTTTTGTATAACCTGTTAGCTAAGTATTAGCTTGCTTGCTATCTGAAGTAGTTGTTAACGTTAGCCGTCTGTCATTACGTTTGAAGGTTTTGTTCAAAATGTTTATATTGTTTTAAGTGTGAAGTTGATGTTAAAACGCATTGACGTTTCGTTATGGACATTAACGTTTCAGTGACGTTAGGTCCAAATTGTTTGATTTAACGTAACGTTAGCGCTTGCACTGGCTGGCATATGAAACGTGTACCAGAGATGTTACCAAGTTAACGTTAGTTAGCCGGTTATCCCGTCACTCCAAGCTACAAACGAGTAACTTTCCCCCTCTTTCTTTTAAATGTATAATGTCTGTTCTCTCTTTTACAGTGTCGTCGCCGTCGGACAAGCTAGGGTGGGGAAAGAACAACGCCTGCTCACTGGACAGATGAACGGTGTTGTAGTTGTGTCGTTGTTGGTAAGTGCAATCAGAAAAAGGTTTCATAAGATACTAAAAAACCTGGACATTCCCATGCTGCAAGAAGTTCTGGCTTTTCATTTAACACGCAGTTTAATCATTTTATTTTTATTTAGACCTACGCTCTGTTCCATTAGCCTGCACGAAAAGGTTTCTCCACAACAGACATGAAAGATGTGGGACAATCTCAAGCAAGCAAAATACAAGGTAAATGTAAGCCAATGCTGTTTTTTGCTGTTATTTCAAGCTGGCAATACTGACAATGATTTTTAGTGACTTTTATGACTTTAAATATAATCCAACAAACTCTGTAAGTTGATACTTATTTCCCATGTCTGCAGGAACTGAAGTGCCCGTCTTCAAGGTCTGGAACAGATGGAGTAGATGACACGGATGCATCGTAGCCTTTGTGCATACCCATGGATGAGTGCCAAAGATACAAACTACCCCTAGCAGACCCCTTGTTGTGGTAACTGATACAAGTAAGTAGTAAAGCTTTACATTTACAATTGCACCTGGTTAAAGCTAGGGTGACCTAGTAGAATGCTTGCACAGATCATCTATAAATACTTTTAACATTGTTCAGAATGGTGCATTATACACATTTGTAAAGGAGGTGGGCATGCACTACAAAAAAAATGACCATGAGAATTAAAATAATTTTTTAAAAAACTTTATTAACATGCAAACATCTCTCTACTGAGCACAAGAACCAAAGGAGAATCCAGGCTTCTTTTTGTGTTCCTGCAACAACAGAAAAAGAACAAGTTGAGTGATTAGCCATGTGTTATTAAGCATAATCAGGCCAGGAGCACACAAGTGCTGTGTCAGAAATCCCTCTGCTAAGTTGTCTTACTCTTACTGGGTGCTTTTCAGGACCCTGCAAACGTCTGTAAAAATGTCTGGTCAAAGCTAAAATTACAATTCATCAAAATACTTTGTATTAGTCTTTCCATAAGGTATAACATTATTAAAATGTCCAAAGCAAGGTGTTTCTTTATAAAAGCATGGCATCATATTAACTAAAAAATCAGGGTGTGTGAACACTTGTAATATCCACAGTGTAATTTCAGTGTACCAACCTCTGCTGTGCCACTCCCCTAACAGGTTCTTGTATGGTGTGATGAGCCCAATGGGTTGTTCCAGACAAGATGATGCGCCATCGCCTAACAAGAACATAACCAGGATGTGGATAAATGGCGTGCTGACGGGTAGCTGCATCTCAGGACCTGGGCATCGTGGACAGAACCTGGCAACCAATGGAAACATTGATGAATTATTCAGCATGATCACAAACACACTGTAATTGATATAAAATGAAGCTAGTGATTTCTGTAGCATTGAGCATGGGGTTTCCCTGCATCATTTGCTCCCTGGTTCTGGGACACCAAACGGTAGTATGCTCTGCTGGTCAACAGAAGAGGAACAAAAGGACTTCTATGGTGGGACCCCATCCATGGTGCCACTCTTGCTTCAGCAATACTAGCAAATATGATAAGTCTTTCTTAATTGCAAGATTTGTGTGTTGTATGTTTATGTATGTTCATATAAAGATTTCAACATCAGTAGCGCACTGTCGTTTTTTTTTTTTTTTTATCCGAACATAGAACTTGGACAGAGCATTGTAGGCATTATTGAAGTAGTAAAATAAGAGGGGGATAAACTATGAAGCTTGTATGCAAAATGAGATTTTGAAATGTACAAGTGGAATACGTTTGCTAAAAGATTATTGCTGTATTAAACTTTAAAATAAGATAATGCATTGTGACTGGGAAATGTTAAAAGTTCGCTGCATTAACTCAACTTGCAAAAAATTAAGGTGAGTAAACTGTTTTCTTGAGCTTAGCCACAACTACAGTAGATCCTCAATTCTAGGTTAACCAAAATGTAACATTTGACAAATATTTGGACAGAATGATCTTTGTAGCTAACTTCGTTGTGGCCTAGCAAGCTGAACGGAACAGCTGATTGGTTTGCTGAGAACATGTTGACATTTCGACTATAATATTTAATAAATCTGAAATTGTAGCATGCACCCTCCGTATGAGAACAAACTGACAAACGTGCAGGCTTTTAGCAAATAGCTAGCGCTAGATGACTACAGCTGTTGTGGACTTACCTAACATCAGCAGTTGTCTGAGGCGAGCACTTCTCCGCTGGATCTCCTCTTCCTCCCATTCCAACATCTGACGGTGAGCCAAAGCTACAAATAATCTTATATTCGCCATGCTTGATAAAAAAAAATGCATACAAATCATCGCAAACGACAATGGGAACCGGCACGCAGCAGGTAGCAGAGCGGTATGGCTCTGGCAGGTAGGGCCCGGACGTGCTGATGTCACACGTAAACGCTAAAGATTCTAGAGCGTACGTAACCTTTGAAGGGTGTTCGAAATCAACTGCCTTTTAAGATATCAAGTCATGTCTTATGAGACAGCTGTTTATTACGGCAGCGAGGCAACGAGTCGCTACCTTCGGTTTGGAACGCACCC
>JAODXP020004933.1:0-43915 GCA_027497455.2 Sardinella longiceps | reverse complement strand
GAAGGGTTAGGACTGTATCTCCTTGAAACTTAATGTGGCATTAAAGACCCCGGTGTGTCAGTCAAAACACAAATGACAAGGAGACTGGATGTGAGGAAACTTCACTTTTACCTCCAAGTGCAAATCAGTCTGCAATATACAGAAATATGCAAAATAATATTACAACCATGAAATATATCACTTTCCCATTACAAAGGAAAAATATATTAAATGCAACATAAATTACATTCACATGGCAGCCCACTTTAGTATTTCCATCATAAGACAGTATTCAAAGGCTAATAGCGCCATCTATTGGTCACAGTAGGACGAAAATTAACACGTGTAATGGCTGCCACTTCACATGAAAAGAAAGCATGTAGGCCATGTGAGCTACTTTAAAGCTAGAATGATTTTAGCAGAAATAATTACACTGTCCTGGACAAATAAACAGATTTTCTACACAGTTTCCAATGCCAACATGCATAGCAGGCTGACAGACAACTAAATGCACAGAAGTTAAGGCTTTACACTCTGAGCTCGCCATATTTAACATCGCGCACCGCGCATAATTCCTCCGCGTGTATAATTAAATACTACACATCAATTTGCGGTTAACCTGAAATAATACAAATTTAGAATAATAAGTAAGACACTGTACTTACATAATGTCAAGGACTAGCACTCGAAGGACACATCCAAATCGCGATACAGGCTAATTATGCACAGGTTACACATGACAGACTTTACAGGTTTCCTCTGTCTTCTTCTACTAAGCAACAACTCTTTCGCGGGGAAATTATACAGTGAACATGTGACTGATCAAACAGCCTGTCATAGGACACTACTAACATAAAAGTAGAAAGGGCATCTTTAGACCTGATAATTGTAAACTTGCACTGAATATTTAAATTATTATAGAAAAATACACAAAGTGAAACTAAAGCAGTTGTAAATGCAGTCAGTCCAAGGAGCCTTTTAAACAGCCGCCCCCAAATGTGCATGGCACATTTGCTCATTCAAAAAGGCGACTTGTCTCAGCTTGGGTGGGCAGCGCCAGGAACGCTGTCATCTTCTCCTGGTGGGAGCGCAGGTAGAATCACCAGGTGGGACACAGGACGTGTGTACACTTGCCCTTTAATGTCCACATCAGCCAATCACACTACCCCATCATCACTGTGATGAAGGGCCTTGACGTGTCCAATGGGCCACAGTGCACGGGGTACCTGGGGGTCCATAATCATGACGATGGCCTTGTCCTTCAGGTTGGGTGGGGACTGAGTCCACTTCTGCCTTGTTTGCAGATTCGGGAGGTAGTCCCGGATAAATCGAGCCCAAAACTGATCAGCAAGGACCTGAGCATGTCTCCAGCGTCTTCTACTCAAGAGCCCGGCCTCAGGATAGACTACCTGTGGCAAGGAGCCATCTGGCCGCCCCATGAGCAGACTGTTAGGAGTTACAGGATCAATATCTGCAACATCAGCTGAGACGTATCCTAGCGGCTTCGAGTTCAGGATGAGCTCCACTTCAAGAAGAACCGTCAGCAGGACTTCCTCTGGAACTGTCTGACCACCCAAGGTGGTACGCAGGGCAGACTTGACCGAGCGAATCTCCCTTTCCCACAATCCTCCGAAGTGTGGGGCTGCTGGAGGGTTGAACCTGAAGGCTATTTTCTGGTGGGTGAGCTGCTTCTGCAACTCAGGGGCCATTCCTGCAAAGGTATCTCGTAGCTCCCTTTCAGCGCCTTTAAAATTGGTGCCTTGATCAGACAACAATTCAGCTGGAGTGCCACGGCGAGCTATGAAGCGTCTGAGAGACATAAGAAAGGAGTCAGCATCAAGATGTGTGAGCAGGTCGAGATGAACAGCCCGAGTAGTCATACACTTGAAGATGATTCCCCAGCGTTTTTCAGTGCGCCTGCCGATCTTAATTGTAAATGGCCCAAAGCAATCAACTCCTGATGAATAGAAAGCTGGCTTGTAGAGGCGGAGGCGTGCGGATGGCAGGTCAGCCATTCTAGGATTAGTGGGCCTGGCCCTCCAACGCTGACATGCAGAGCACTTATACTGGTGTTTCCGTATCGCCTCTCTTCCTCTGAGGATCCAAAAGGAGCGGCGCATCTCCGCAAAGACGCGCTCTGGGCCTGGATGGTGAAGTCGATGATCATAGTCGCTGATGAGTAATGGCGTGATAGGGTGTGAAGGATCCAGAACTACTGGGTGTACAACTGAATCATCCAGCACTTCAGCCTTTCTGAGCCTACCACCGACTCTGATCAGCGCAGTTGACTTGTCCAACTCAGGGGACAGTGTAAGGAGACGGCTGTGAGAATCCACGGGTTTCCCAGCCATCAGGTGGTGATAGTCCTCTGGGAAGGACTCCTGCTGGGCTAACTTGAAGACAAGGGCCTCTGCTTGGCGATAACTCTCAGCACTTGGTGTAGTAGTACTGGGGTCCACAGACTGCTGGATGTCCCGAGCTTTCGCGTCAAGGAGTTCCTGCCAGGTGTTAAAGGATGACCAGTCAGTACTAGCTTGCCCTGGATGGGCAGTGGTGGCTCCGCAGAAAACTGTCTTTCGTAGCTCTGTGGAGTCAGAGAGGGGTTCCATGGATGGACTCACTGGCCATTCTGCTTGATCCTGGAGTAGGAAGGGGGACCTTGTGACCATCTGCACGCCTCAGACATGTCTTTCAATGTCCTACCTCGGGTGAGGTCATCGGCCGGATTGTTACCTGAATCCACGAAGCGCCAACAGCAGTGCTCTGTGAGTTCTTGGATTTCAGATACTCTGGTCCCAACGAAAACCTTGTAACGGCAGGAGTCTGATTTTAACCAGGTAAGTACGGTGGTTGAGTCCGTCCATAAGGTGGTCTGAATAATGGGCAGAGTGAGTTCCCTTTCCAGCACCCTGGCAAGCTGAGCAGCGACTAAAGCACCACACAATTCCAATCGTGGTATGGAATGGAGCCGCTTGGGGGCCACCCTAGACCGTGCCACGATGAAGGAGAGGTAGACTTGGTCGGCTTTATCAACACACCTCAGGTAAGCTACTGCTCCATATGCTTGCTCTGAAGCATCAGAGAAGATGTGGACCTCCCTTCTAACATCACGCTGGTCTACAGTGGCTGGAACATAGGCTCTGGGGAAGTGGACAGAAGACAGGAACTGCAGCTCTTCCTCCCATGTTCGCCATGCTTTCAGAAGGTCCTGGGGCAGGTTGGGGTCGTCCCATCCTCGCTGATGGTCCCACAGATGCCGGATGATGATCTTCGCTCTGGTGGTATAAGGCAGCAGAAAACCCAACGGGTCATATTGGGTTGCTACCACCTTATAGATGTTTCTTAAGGTGGGTTCTTCGAAGGCTACAGGCCGATGCTTGTACCCAAGGGAGTCAGCTTGCCAGTGCCAACTCAGTCCCAGAGTGGATTCGAGAGGGTCTGCTTTATCCTGGGCTAACCAGAGCTCCAGGCTATCAGATCAGGCCTCCTGGGGTAGATGGTCTAATACTGCAGGGACATTACAGGCCCACTGACGGAGATCAAAGCCTGCAGAGGCTAGGAGCTGCCTCAGGTCATCCACAAGAGCTTTGGCTTCCATCTGGCTAGGCACACTCTGCAGGCAGTTATCAACATAAAAACACTGCTCAACTGAGAAGCGTAACCGGTCACCTTCTGGGGTATTGTTGACAACGTGCCGCTGTAGAGCGTAGGTCGCGCAGCATGGGCTACACGTAGTCCCAAATGGGAGCACAAGCCATTCATAGACTCTCGGGGGCTCCTCCAACTTCAAGTCACGCCACAAGAAGCGCAGTAGGGGACGATCACCAGGGAGGAGGCGCACCTGGTGAAACATTCCTTTAATGTCTCCACTCACCGCGACTGAATGTTCCCGGAACCTCAGCAGTACTCCTAGGAGTGATGCTCCCAGTGTAGGTCCTGACAGGAGATACTGATTTAGACTCTGGCCTTGGCTCTGATGGGAACAGTTGAAGACAATGCGGTACTTGTTGTTGTGACTGACCAGATGATGCGGTATGTACCAGCATTCACCGGTGGGGCTTGTATCCTCTTTGACTTCTTGTACAGTTCCTGCACTGATTAGCTTCTCCATCTCTGTCTTGTAGGCTTCAGCTCTCTGGGGATCCTTTAACAGCCGCCGCTCTGTACTGCGCAATGTGGGCATCACAGACTCCTTAGTCACATTGAGATGTGGCATTTTGCCATGACGCAACAGAGGGGTGGCGTATCTAAGGATACCTTTTACCTCAGTGCGAACTGTCTGTTCGGCCAACAGCTTGAGTGCCTCTTGATCTTGTTTGGATCTGGTCACCTCCTTCTCACTTCTATAGGGCACAGTGTCCAGTTGCCATAGCTGCTGGACATGTTTGAACAGCTCACTCTCTTGAAGGGACACCGATGTGGTGAACAGGCAATCTTGTGTAGGACATGGCCGCCCCATGAACCTGGCAGGCCCCTGGAGAGCCCAGCCCAGTCTGGTGTGAACAGCGGCAGGCCCACCTGGTGGACCAAGTCTGACAGGCTCAGTGGGGGTAATCAGGTGAGGCTGGTCAGATCCAATGAGCAGCAATGGCTGAGCATTGTTCAACGGAGCAATAGGAAGACCAGTGAGGTGCCTGTATTTCTTCTGGAGCTGATCAAGAGGGTAGGTGTGTGGCGACAGACTGAGGCGATCTGAAGTAAATGCCTTTGCTATTGTATAGCTTACTTGAGGGTTGGTGGACGGCGAGACTCGGATGGACACGGAGAGACCTTGCAGTACTTGAATGTCCTGGCGGACAGTGCGCAGAGGGAGGGTTTCTGGGGCTCCTCGAACGCCCAGTGACTTTGCTGCATCTGGTAGTAACATCGTCCGTTCCGAACCATCATCAAGTATGGCATGGGTCTCTAAACTCTGGCGTCCATAATGTACAATCACCGGTACCACTTTCAGCATGACACGAGTCCCTGCTGTAGGTCTGTCCAGGTACAGAGAGTTGGAGGAATAAGTCACGTTAGTGTGCTCATCTTTGCTTTCAGGTTCTGGGGCTGTCTTGGCAGGTCTGGCATTTACCTCATGGAGCGCTTGAAGATGCTTCCCCTGGCAAAGACTGCAAGGCTTTTTGAGGTTGCACTGAGCAGCCTGATGGGTTCTGGCACAGCGCCAGCATCGCTTATTAGTCTGAATCCACTGTTTCAGCTGATCTGTGGATAGCTTGGTCACAGCGCTACACTGACTGAGGTAATGCTCTGAATTATTACAATAGGGGCAGTATGCTTTTGGTTTGGCTTTCACCTTTCCCTCATTCTCTTTCCCAGACTGCTGGCTCTCTGGAGAGGCTTCTGTGGCGGTGCCCGCTCCATGCAGGATATTGGTACCCTGCTTCACTGGCTTCTCCTTAGTGGCTTTGACTGTGAGCTGGGTGTCGAAACTCTGGCACCAGGATTCATAGCGCAGCCATTCAGAGAGGTCATGGAGAGTCGGGGTGGCTCCAGAGTGCTGCAGTGTATGGCGCCGAAACTCTGAACGTTGCTCTGGTGGGAGTTTGGTCAATAGGCGTGCAACATGCGAACCACACTGCAACTCTACATCACCTTCTGACCCCAAGGTCTTCAATAAGCCGACCAGTGACTGCACCTGCAGGGCATACCTCTGAAAAGCAGCAGTGTCGCCGCGTCTCACATCAGGTGCGTCCAGGACGCTCGCTATTTTCCTCAAAGCCAGCTGGTGAGGTTGACCAAATTTCTCATGGAGAGCTGCCATAGTGTCTGTGTATGGGGTCGGAGAATTCAGGTAAGCATCTGCTATTAGCCGTGCCTCGTCCAACTTCAAATGGTCCATCAATACCTGGTATTTGAACAACTCAGTTGAATCTGGAGGCAGGAGGTTCTCCAATGCTATCCGGAGTCGTGCAAACTCACTCGGGTCTGAATGCACAAATTTTGGAATTTGAGGTTTAGGGCCTTTATAACTGGACTCTGTAGCTGGTGGGTAGCCAGGATGAGGTGGTGCGAAACTGGAACTCCAGCCTGGCCTGGCAGCTACAGCTGGTTGGAGAACAGGATAAGGCCCATGCTGTCTAGCACTACTGAAAGGTGGAACAGGCGGCGCAGAAAGAAAGGGAGGCACAGTGGGATGCTTGAACTGACTTGGAGCTGGTTGTGGCGCTGGTTGTGGCACTGGCTGTGGCCACAAAGGGTGGGGGGCACTGTACCAAGGAGCTGGAGAGGTGTAAGAATAGGGCTGAAAAACAGGCTCAGACTTAAGCACATAACTATGAGGAAACTGTGCTAATGGTGGGGGAGGCCTTGAAGGGGGAATCCTCAAGTCCTCAGGAACTGCTTTGTGACCACTAGCGGCTGCCCCTGGCACTGGCACTGCACCCGGCATACACTGATACAATCCCCCTCTTGCTTAGGACGCACTGGCTGGTTAGGTGGATATCCTCTCTTATCTGGAACTCTGATTGAGTGGTCCTGAGCTGGGAGAACGGGCGCAGGGGATAAGCATGCCTGTGGCACATTAGAGCTGTGAGTCACATCTGGGTAATAGCCTGTGCTGATGTCTGACTTTAATGCCCTTGCCACCTCAAGCATTTCTTTAATCTCTGATCGAACCTCTGTTAGAGCTAGCAGATCTGCCTGAAGAGCATGCTGGGTTTGTAACAGTCTGGCATTCTCCTGCTGCATTGCCCTGATGCCTTCATGCATGTTGTATTCTGGATACAAGTTCAGGTGAGGTGACGAGGCTGAAGGAGGGGCAAACTCACCCTGGGCTCTCAAGCTATACTGTGGGGCTCGCTGTTGTTCCTCATGTTGGGCAGTCTCCCCATCAGGTGGCGCTGTATGAGCAGGTGGCACAAGAGAGGGAAGTAACGCATAACTATGCTCTTGTGTGATCGGATCCTCTTCCTCCTCCTCCTCTGGTGTAGCTGACCTCATAGCCTGTTCCCTCATTCCATGGCCTGCATAGTCAACTTCATAATCTTGGAGTCGGGCAGGTGGATGTGTCTGACGCTTGGATTTGACGTCCTCAGTCTCAATCTCCTTATCTTCCATCTTTAAGGATCAAAATAGCCACTCCGGCTCGATGGGCCAAATGTATGGAAGGGTTAGGACTGTATCTCCTTGAAACTTAATGTGGCATTAAAGACCCCGGTGTGTCAGTCAAAACACAAATGACAAGGAGACTGGATGTGAGGAAACTTCACTTTTACCTCCAAGTGCAAAGCAGTCTGCAATATACAGAAATATGCAAAATAATATTACAACCATGAAATATATCACTTTCCCATTACAAAGGAAAAATATATTAAATGCAACATAAATTACATTCACATGGCAGCCCACTTTAGTATTTCCATCATAAGACAGTATTCAAAGGCTAATAGCGCCATCTATTGGTCACAGTAGGACGAAAATTAACACGTGTAATGGCTGCCACTTCACATGAAAAGAAAGCATGTAGGCCATGTGAGCTACTTTAAAGCTAGAATGATTTTAGCAGAAATAATTACACTGTCCTGGACAAATAAACAGATTATCTACACAGTTTCCAATGCCAACATGCATAGCAGGCTGACAGACAACTAAATGCACAGAAGTTAAGGCTTTACACTCTGAGCTCGCCATATTTAACATCGCGCACCGCGCATAATTCCTCCGCGTGTATAATTAAATACTACACATCAATTTGCGGTTAACCTGAAATAATACAAACTTAGAATAATAAGTAAGACACTGTACTTACATAATGTCAAGGACTAGCACTCGAAGGACACATCCAAATCGCGATACAGGCTAATTATGCACAGGTTACACATGACAGACTTTACAGGTTTCCTCCGTCTTCTTCTACTAAGCAACAACTCTTTCGCGGGGAAATTATACAGTGAACATGTGACTGATCAAACAGCCTGTCATAGGACACTACTAACATAAAAGTAGAAAGGGCATCTTTAGACCTGATAATTGTAAACTTGCACTGAATATTTAAATTATTATAGAAAAATACACAAAGTGAAACTAAAGCAATTATTAATGCTGTCAGTCCAAGGAGCCTTTTAAACAGTATGTGTGTGTGTGTGTGTGTGTGTGTGTGTGTGTGTGTGTGTGTGTGTGTGTGTGTGTGTGTGTGTGTGTGTGTGTGTGTGTGTACTGTATGTGTATGTGTCTGTATTTGCATGTCCATGTGTATCTGTGTGAGAGAGAGACCGGGCATGGGGGAGGGTAAGGGAGGGGTAAGTTTTCTTTTATATAATTTCATAATGTTACCTATTGTTTGCAAGGTTCTCAGTGCAGACACACTTTTACAATTGCAAACCTGCACTGAGACCAAGATCACGAGCCCCAAGACCCTAGGGGTTCTTGTGTAGTAAGAGTTTTTTTTAATCATGCGTCTTGGGTAGCTAAGGTCCTTTTTGGAGTCTCCAAAATGACACTTGGCAAAAGCCTTGACAAAAACAACTCTCAAAAGGTCATACTTCATTATATGTCCTTTGACAGCTAGCTTGGCAAGGCCTGGGAGTGTGCCACAGATGTTTTAATGGATGTTCAAGCAACCTGGACATATACTATGAAATGTTGTCATTTCGTCAGATATGCATTATCACCTGAAAAGAAAACATACATTCTACCCTCTGTAACTCATTAACAGTGCATCACAGTATAATTTTGACGAATTACAAAAATTCTACAGGGTCTCAGGGGCTAAGCACTTCATAATAGGCCATAGTATGTGGGCACAGTGTCAGTTAAAGTAGACAGTGTGCCATTCAAGCAAAATGAGCAAAATAGGGGACGAGTTAATTATGTTTTATAAGAATGCAAGAGCAGGGTACAATGACCAAAACCAAACAAGATACTATATGTAGTCTGACTAGGCACAATCCAGACCAAAATGCATAATTCTGTCTCTCTCTTGGTTTGCATTTATTTCTTCATGTAGGTGCCTCAGAGCAAGCAGAAAAACAGTTATACAGGGCTTTACGGTATCACACTCTTAATGGTATCAAAGTGCATGACACCCTGAATGAACTGCTGGTTTCCCTGAAAGCCCCTGGAAAAAGTTTCAGCACAGCTTCACGCATTCTATTACCCAGGAGTAAGTATATGTGTGTGTGTGTGTGTGTGTGTGTGTGTGTGTGTGTGAGAGAGAGAGAGAGAGGCAGGAAAAAACTTTATCATCTGAGTTTTCCAACATCACGTGTTCATGTGTTGTGTGTGTTTACAGTATGTCTCTGTATGTGTGTGTGTGTGTGTGTGTGTGTGTGTGTAGGACTGCGTCTTAAACCAGGTTATCTAAGTGATGTAGAGAAGCACTATGGCAATAAACCTCTTACACTTTCGGGGGGAGCACGTGATATGAAGACAATCAATGAGTGGTTCAAGAGAGAAACTGGTGGCAAGATTAATCCTGTCCTCTCTGCACCTCTTCCACGGAATGGAGGCATCACCACTGTAGGAGCAGCATATTTTAAAGGTAGGGTCCATTTTTTCCAATATATGATGAATAGAGTAATTTTTTCAATATAACTTTACATTGTGAATACGTACAAGCTACATGTAAGTATTCCAAGTATTGTACCACTGGTTAGGGCACCCACAGTAATCAACACACATATACCTACTTATATTTGGAGGGGACAATAGTCTAATGTTGCATTACAATGTATTAGAATATAGACTAATTATTTCACTGTTGTAATAAATTAATGTAGCCTATATTGTAGCCTACGTTTATGAGCATAGCCTTAGGCACGGCAGTATTTCCAAAGTGGGATCGCTTATGGAAAAGGTCCAGTTTCTGTGCAACCTCGGTTCTCCTTCGACCACTTTAGGAGACACAGCTTATGGGGACTTGGGACTTTCCTGTTATTTTTTGGTAAGGACACACATAACTAGATTTGTAATTCCATGGAAATTACATAGTGCATGCAAAAAGTTTTAAAAAGTTTTATGAAAGTGACATTTTTGTGCACAAACATCTGATAAGAGAACAGCGGTGCTGGAAGGTGTTGCTAAGGTGTATATGGTGGTTGCTATGCTGGTTGCAACGTTGATCATGTTGGATGCAATGTTGATTGCTACGTCATCAATGTGGAAGTTGTTCCTAAGAAGTTGCAAGGTTGCTTAAGATTGTTGCTAGGGCGTTGCTAAGGCGGATATGGGGGTTGCTATGCTGGTTGCTACGTTGATCATGTTGGATGCAATTTTGATTGCTACGTCATCAATGTGGAAGTTGTTCTTAAGAAGTTTCAAGTTTGCGTAAGGTTGTTGCTAGGGTGTTGCTAAGGCGGACATGGTGGTTGCTATGCTGGTTGCTATGTTGATCATGTTGGTGGCTATGTTGATTGCTAGGTCATTATCGTGGAAGTGGTTCCCAAGGCATTGCAAGGGGCGCTAAAACTGTTGCTAAGGCGGATATGGTGGTTGCTATGGTGGTTGGTACGTTGATCATGTCTGATGCAATGTTGATTGATACGTCATCAATGTAAAGGTTGTTCCTAAAAAGTTGCAAGGTTGCTTAAGGTTGTTGTTAGGGCGTTGCTAAGGCGGACATGGCGGTCGTTATGCTGCTTTTGACATTGATCATCTTAGTTGCTATGTTGGTGCGTAGGTCATATTTGTTGGAGTGGTTCATAAGACGTGGCAAGGCTGCTGGAAGCCGTTGCTAGGGTGGATAATGCTGATTGCTATGCTGGTTGCCACGTTGATCATGTTGGTTGCTATGTTGATTGCCATGTCATCATTGTTGGAGTGGTTCGTAAGACATTGCAAGGGTGCTAGAAGCTGTTGCTAGGCCGTTGCTAGGGCGGACATAGTGGTTGCTATGCTGGTTGCCATGTTCGTAATGTTGGTTGCTATGCTGACTGCTCAGTCATCATTGTCGATGTGGTTTCCAAGATGTTGCAATTGTGCTGGAAGCTGTTGCTAGGCCGTTGCTAGGGCGGACATGGTGATTGCTATGCTGGTTGCTACGATTCGTTGCCATGTTGATTGCCAGGTCATCAATGTGAAAGTTATTGCAATGGATGAAGGTTGCATTTACAGTTGATAAAGAAAAAGTAGATATTGTGAGACGCGGCCAAGTGCTACCAATAGTGGATATTGCAAATGACGATGATAGCTTGATAGTAGAATTGTCGGAAAAAAAAGAAGAAAAATCTGAAGGAAGACCAACAACTTGCATAAAGTTGCAAAAAAGTTGAATCGTATGATAGTTGGATGATTACACATTGTTACAATAGTTAAAGTAGTTGAAAAAGTTGGACGCAGCTTCAAATGCATGGTTGTTGATGGTTACATGGAAAGTTGCTTTTGTTAAGTTGTTTAAAATGTAGAAAAAGTTGATTTAATGCAGCTGATTCTAGTTGAAATAGAATTGTCATACAAATAAAGTTCCGACTGCCAGCAGAACCAGTGGAATGTTTACAGTAAGTGGCTAAGGTGACAACAATGGCAAATAGAATGCAGAGAGTTCCACCATTCATTTCATTTGGGACTTTTTTTCGTTGGTTTATCGCAGATTACGCAAAAAGTATAAAAGTTGCAAAAACGAAAAGTAGAAGCAACACTCACCAATTGCAGAGCTACGCAACGGTGTTTGAATGACATTTATATGTTGAATGTTGCCACCAGATTGCACTGAACATGGCAAGCAATTTCTAACAATTGCCTCACAAGCAATTACTGCACTTGACTCTTGCTTACTTTGCACCTGAACTCATCATTTTACTCTTCAAGTTTAAAGAAGCTTCAAGTTTCAAGTTAAAAGAAGCGTAAACTTTAATTGGGATGAAGTTGAGGACAGCTGGACAATTTTCAGTTTCTTGCACTAGACAATGTTTTGTGATCGAGTGAGACCCATATTTGTACATACTGAATACAATACTGAACACACTGCTTATTCATGCGGGCTTGTTGGAATCATAGCACCGAGCTCAAGGACTTGCAGCTCAGCTGTCCCCAATATCAAATACTGCCCTCGGGATAAAGTGATTGTCACACCAAATCACACCAAAGTGACAGAAAGACACAGTGAGTAAGACGGAGACAAACAAACATGGTGAGAGATGAAGACAGAACTAACAAGATGGGACAGGGCAGCTGATACAATGAGTTACTGTTGATAATGAAATAGAGTGGTCTGTATTTTTTATGAGTGGTTGGTTATGGTTGACTTGTGTGACATGTTGGTGTGACATGTTTGAGAAAAGCGTTTCATACTTGAGTGTTATAAGTGTGTGCCGATGTGTAGAATGCATGAATGCTTTTTGTGTGTGCCTATGTGTAGAATGTTTTTTGTGTGTGCCTATGTGTAGAATGCTTGAGTGCTGTGGTAGAATGCTTGAGTGTTAGTTGTGTGTTTGCTGAATTTAGAATGAATGCTGAATGTTTAGAAATGGTTGACCAGGTATTTTCAAATTTGCCATATTCACCAAGATTTCTGAAAACTTTGTCTTAAAGCACTTGTGTAAACAGAAAACTGAGTTTTAGTACTGTCTCAGACAGAAAAGGTCCGAACTAATTGAAAGCTGAGTGCCTGTCTACTCTCATATTACTCCCCAATCCCTGGAAATCACATTTTTGCAATGGTGACATTTCAGAGGACATGTGACATGACATACTGCCTTTACTTCCCCCAAACACCTATCACCACCAAATCACAATGAGGCGACACATTACTTTAGAGACCGAAGGATCCATCTGTAACGTCTCTTTTATGACGTAACAGGACACCAAGACCTATAGGAAGACAATAGCAGAGAATGTGATTGCGAGGCAGTACTAACCTTAATGTGTAAACTCTTTGCCAAACTGTAACCAAGCCAGTCTAACTGAACACAGCTTATGGACCTGTAAAACAAAGTAATTGTAATACAACTATAATACAACAATGTGCCATGCCATGTGCAATGTACACACCTTCAAGTGTCTGGGTTCACTGAGCATGCAGTGTCCAGCACTGGTCATTAAGGGGGTAGTTCAGAATTTTGGACATAAGACCTAATTTCAAGCCAGAGTGATATACTTAAGTGGAGACCATCTTAAGCACATCCAATCCTTCTAGCTGCTGAGTTTGGGGGTACTAGGCCAGCGTTAGTCAACAGTAGCCAACCAAAACAGTCTTACCACAGTACAGACTAGGCAAATAAATTGCAATTGCAGACTATGGATTAATATGGATTTTCCTTTATTGGTTTATTTTAGGCAAGTGGCTGACAAGGTTCAGGCAGACTAATCAAATGGAAAACTTTCAACTTGATGGTGAAGAGCCTGTTCAGGTTTCCATGATGCACAACCCAAATTACCCAATTAAAATGGGAAAGGACTCTGATGTCGGCTGTACGGTAAGGCATAATTACCAACTCTCCTGCACACATTTCACCATCATATCCTTAAAAATGTCAACAATTTACTTGTGCTAAAAGGAATAGGGTTAGGGTTAACTCCTTATTAATTAAGAATTTATTTAGCTTTGATAAAGTCTTAGTTAACATTTTGTTAATCTTTTGTTATGAAATATCTCTTAGTTATCAGTTAACCATTAAATATTACCCCTTTTCCATACAAAATAATACCTACTCGGCCTAGTACCTACACGGCCCTACTCGACACTGCTCGACTCTTGGCGGCTTTTCCATTGGAAAAAAAAATACCAGCTTGGCCTGAATGCCGTTAGTGGGTTGGGCGGAGTTGACTTCACTTTTCTGCAACATAATTTAGCGGAGAATTAGCACCGGTGAATTAGCGCCGACAGCTAACCCATTGGGGCTGAATTTTAAACTGTTTTGAAAATCGTAATATGCTCCAAATCTCACTCCAAAAGCTGTACAACATCAGTGAACACCTTACAACGCAGAACTGAATGACTGAGTGCATGACTTCAAATGACTAAAATAGTGGTTAAAGTAGTTTGTGAAAGTAACAACATACCTGTTTACATCCTGGCTTCAGCTAATCCAAGTCAATTCTGCTTTAACTACTCAAAAACTCGAATTTTGCAGACGTGAAACATATTTCAAAATCTTCAAACATTGCTGACCATGTTCAAAATCTTCAAACATTGCTGACCATGTTAAAATAGTTAAAATATGCCTTACAATAGAGATCCTGCAGTTGTCGTCACAGACTCAGCACTCAACATTTGAAATTCCACTGGCAGTAAAGTGTAGCGCCAAGCCATAGACCTCCATTCAAAAGTCTTAATTAATTACTCAAAATAAATAGTTCAATAAAGTTATTTGATTATTGCCTTTTAAAAATGAGTAGGTGTAGCCCATATTTCTGTAAGAATTTGTGTCTTTCTAATTAATTTAGAGGCAATAACAGAGACAATAACCACGGCAAAGTCGGGTTCAAATTCGATATTGGATATGTGGACATACATCATGCTTGTATATCGGCCGAAAGTTGACTAACTTGACATTTGGCTCATAAAAGCGAAGGTATCACAGCCATCCAAACATTAAATCACTTACGCTAGCATGAAATAAGACGTGTGTGGGGCGCCGTTTGTAAAAGGAGGCGTCATGTTTCATTATCTCCCACAGTTCTTGCAGATTTAGTGACAAAAAGCGTTTTAAAAGACAGCTACATTTTCTAATGCTCTTTTTCACACATTCACATACAAATATGAGCAAATTTGTGTGTGCCTATGTGTAGAATACTTGGATTTAGATTTAGGATTTAGATTTAACATTTAGCCAAAGATTTAAAAACATGTTAAATCTAAATGTTAAATATATATCTAAATGTTAAATCTAATTGTAGCCCTCCTTTCCCTCAGAGGGTGCGTGTAAGTGTTACCTGGGTCCGTGGGTTAGGTTCTCACCTGTTAAGCCTCCTGTTTAACTATGAGACTTAACTACCCATACCATACACTTAATGCAATAGACTTACAATACAAATACACTAACTAACCAGTGAGTGGAGACTGACACAATATGTAAAATAGATTCCAATGAATGTATTATAAAAAGACAATAGTAAATGTACAGTACAATGCAAGGCTCAAGCAGGTAATCAAAGAAGGCGTATTAGGTTATTAAATATTCAAGTGATTGGATAAGGTCAAGTAAGCTTACAACCATACAAAGTGCAATAATATCTGAATAAAACCAGTAGGCTACTGTGTAAATAGATGTATATAAAAAAGTATAGAAATAGCTGACTAGAATCAGTCAGCAAACTAATGTGTAAATAGATGTATATTAAAAATGTATAGAAATTGTAAAGTTAAAATGTTGTAGATCTGTAAATATGTAACAATAAACGGCAATATTAAAAGCCAACTGTACACTGTATAATTAAAACTACCTAGTGAAATAAAGACCAGGATATTAGACACACTCACACATATTAAGTTATTGACTAAGGAAAAAAGACTAGCTTATTGTAAAGAGAATGGATTGAACAGCTATTCGATTCTACAAAAACTACCGTGTGACAATTAGGATTCTATAAACAGAGATGTTTCAATGTAATCTCGAATGGAATTACTGATATGACGCTAGAATGGGTACCGCGCACACCATAAAACACTCAGCACACAAAAGACTGAAAATAAGAAAGTGACGTCACTCAAACTAATACAAAAGCCGGCAGAACACAAATAAAATAAAAGAACCCCCTCGTTGCAGGCCTGTGCACGACTCTTCCTTGCAAACCGGTATGACTCCTCGCAAAGCACTTCCGTTACTCACAGTTCACGTACTCACTCCGAGGTCTGGCTCAGCAACGGTTCAGCTCACAGTCAGTCACGTAAAGTCAGTCAGTCAGAGCGCGCTCCCCCTGGATGTAGCACCCTCGGTGGCTAGCCTGAGGAACCTCGAGCTGTCTGGTAGCTCGAGGCGCTATCAGGTAACATATGTATTTCCAACGTCGGCTGTCCGAGGAACCTCGAGCGTTCCGGTAGCTCGATGCGCTATCGGACAACTCCTCACGGTACAAAAATACAACGCTAAAGACACTAGCCTGGCAGCTCTCACTGCTGTACAGTTAGATGTAGAAATATAGGCACTTGCGATTAGCTTAGCTTAAATATAAGGCAGCTCTCACTGCTGTACAGTTAGATGTAGATAGGCACTAGTGATTAGCTTAGCTTAAAATATAAAGACTGTAGTTTAAAAAGTAGCTGAGCTACGGTTAAAAACACTGGCGGACACTTACGTATGATTCACTCCCAAGTGCTGATATAACTCCAACAAAAAATATAAAAATAAACGAATGACTATGTTATAAAAATGTAATAGTTGCGCGTGAGGCGACAACTCACTCCTGCGGGAGCTCTCTTGCGGATCTCTCGTGCCGTCTGACGTGTGTGTGTGTGTGTGCGTTACTCCTCTCCCCCCACCAGATCCCACCCACTGTGTGCTCTGATAGGAGGAAAGTGAAATTGACTATGAACTGGACCTATGATAACTATTATTTTAAAAAATTATAACGTTAACAACAAACAAACAATGTAACAACATCTAACGGTTGAGTTTAGTGAAAAACTAGCTAGGGGCTATAGCTTAACTATGTGTAAAGCTAGCTAGGGGCTGTAGCTAACATAAAGATTACCTAGCCAAAGCATCAGGGTACTAAAATATCCCTGGGCTACATCATGTTAAATTCAAACATTGGATTTAGATTTAGGATTTAGATTTAACATTTTATTTAAGATTTAAGAACATATTTAAATCTAAATGTTAAATCTAAATGTTAAAACTAAATGTTAAATCTAAACCTTGGATTTATATTTAGGATTTATATTTAACATTTAGCCTAAGATTTAAAGGAAAGCACCGGAGTGAATTCAAGCATAGCCCTGTTGAAAGAGCTTGCTAAATGCGCTAGTTAGCGAGTGGAACAAAATAATTTGATATAGCATAGACTGAACGCATAAGCTAACAGGCACTTTACACTGAATCAATGGGACCTGACTATTCGAAACTGAAAGTAAGATCTGAGGTTACATTAACTCAGTGTAAAGAGTTTTGCGTTCGCGTTAGGTCTATGCTGTTCAAAATTATTTCATTTCATGCGAAATATATTGCCATTAAAAGGCTCGTGCAGCAGGGCTATGCTTAAACTTACTCCGGACTTATACTTTAAGAACGTTTTAAATCTAAACACTATATCTAAATGTTAAATCTAAATGTTACATCTAAATATTAAATATAAATGTTAAATCTACCATTTTATCGCAAGGCATTGTGGGAGATGGGGTCACACCTCGGGTCACGTCAAGTGCATACAGTCTGCTACCAAGGCAGGACCCAGTATGCTACCAAGGCAGTTCATCGTGCATGTTGTGTTGTTGGTTTCAGTAATCGGTTGCACGATCTACATGAGAGACCATATCAAAATGGTGTTAGTTTATTTTCTTGTCCTACTTCAAAACAAACGGGAGGGAGAACGGGTGTCAGAAAGTTAACATTATTGTTGGCTCTTCAACCTGGACAAGCTCGCTAGCAAAACAAGCTGAAATATCCTAACAATTTCTGTATTTCGTCATCGTTGTTTGCCACTGCCTTTAGGTGTTTTTGTCCATGTAAATGATCATTTATTGTGGATTTTCTTTGATGTTCAATAATCTTGTTACAGAGAGTGCAAAACAATTTGCCCCCACTTTCATTTCATCTTTGCAAGTGACAGGGCAAAATGGGTTATTGGTCATTGCCAAAGCTAGTCCACCTGACGCGTGTGTGTGTCTATGACTGTGAAGAAGTGCGTGCATGTGGAAACACACCAGCAGGGTGTGTAGTAGAGCTGGTTTTCATGAAGGATTTTGTGTTTATTTAGCAAAAATTATTGATTGACTGTCCTACAAACTATACTTTGCCTACCATCTAACATCTCTCAGACAATATTCTGTATTCATGCTGTTACTCTGTGAAAATGTACCATGTACCATGTACTGTACTATGACTTGACCACTGACCATACAGGTACTTCCTGGCAGGTGGGTTGGGCCCATGAGATGTGGATCTTCCCAAGGTTTCCTCCTAAGGCTAGCTTTACACGATAACGATCTGAACACAATCCGCAAAAGTGGCGTTGTGTTCCCACTTTTTATTTCGCGTTTAGACTAACGTCTTTGGTTGGAAATCTGTATGCACACGGTGACGCAAAAGTGTGTGAAATTTGATGTAGTGTGCATGTCAGGTGGCACTGTGAAGCACTGGCATACAACAACACCAAGAGCGCACGCATGCGTTGAAACTTCCTTACCAAAATTTTCTCTGGTAGCGCGAAATAGCCGACCGTCAAAAACAAAAACATGGTGAAGAAGCGAGGTAAGACAGACGAGGAGGTCGAGCTATTGTTGCAAACTACTGACAGGTCAGTCCAAATATGCAGGGGCGCTTTAACACCTACGGAGGCCCCCGGGCTATAGAGTTTTTGCCCCCTCCTCCCTCCTTCCCGTGCGCAGAAAGCAACACACGGTAGGCCTACAAGGAGCGTCTGCTTATTGTTCTGCTTCAATCAGACAGCCATAAATCCTATACTGACAGCTGCATCTAACGATACACATAGCTTAACGTTAGCATCGTTGCAGACTCCAACAAAATACCAAACCATCCACTTACTTTTATTGTCCAGTTCAAGTAATCCAAGTTATCCATGTTATATCCATTATCCATTTTCATATTATAAGTCCACAATTAGGGGTATTCCTTGCATGTTAGATAAGTAGATAGGCTATCACTTATTGTTCAGTTATACTGGCAGGTAGCAGAATGAGTTCGCTGATCAGAATCGCTAATGAGTCCCCTTGTTACAATGATGATGAACTTCACTGACGTTTTTCTCCGCATTCATCTTTCTCTGACTTGTAACATTGTAACACTTTGAACGCTCATATCTCCGTAATTCGTTGGCAAATTTTATCGATATTGGTGTCGTTTGAAAGCTTATTTTCTTGTCTTTCACATGAATAAAATGACATAATTTTATGTTCGCTTGACTATTATTCTAGAGCGCAGTGTCGAGGCTTTCAGTTCATGCTGCAGCATGTAGAGCGCAATCCTCAATGAAAATTAAGTTTTCTCAAAACTTAGAAACTCTCTCGTTCAGACCCTCCTGCTGCTTGCTGTGTGTTAAATAGTTAAATAATGCAATGCAGATTACATTGTTGAATGTAGCCGACAATAGCCAAATTACTTTGATATCTCAGAGATGTTGACCCAAGGCATTAGTTGGATCCTATGGTAGCCTATGGGCGGTAACGTTAGTGCGCTGGAAACGGTAACCTAAACAATTGGGTTGTGAGGAGAGCCAGGCATAAAAAATAGCCTAGGACCAGCCAGCCTTCATACTTTACGTATTGTTTGAGCATTTTGCCTAGATTATGGCATTTCTCTGTAATTTTCCACTAGGCCCTGCTGGCTGATGTAGCTAGAGTGTTTTCTCATCCCCTGCGATTAGGATATTTTGCCTGATAGCCTACATTGTTGACATTAAACACATTTAATATTAAACTTAACATTTTCGTTTTCATATCAAACTTAAATCTTTCGTTTTCCTTATTGTCTTTAGCTAGTCTTTCCAGTGAGAAAAAAAACAACTGGGTGGATGACGGATAGCAAAATTCAGACTGTCCTTTTGTCACACACGTATAAAAAATGGTAATTGTTAAGAATTGATATGGAAATGTTGTTGGTCTGATAGGATCAACTTCCTGCATACTAAAATTGTTGGTGTTGTATTTAAATTTTGACATAAAACAACTATCCAAACATAAAAAATGTCATATGGTGTGACTGTCCACTATGCGTGTGATTTTCCTAATTAGAATGTATATCCATATTAAGTATAAATACTTAAAAATTTTACCAGGTAAATAAAATAAGTGGATGTTTTCTATAACCACAGAAAGTTTCGATGCCCATGCATAACGTCCAACTAAGTTCTAATCAAATATATTTTGTCCCTACAATGGACGTCATATGGTGTGACACTATATTTTATATTTTCAACGGGCATTAATTTGGACATCATTGCCATGACACGGACCCTGCTTAATCAGGAAGTTTCAATAGCATGTCAGGAGTGATTGCCATGGTCAGGAGGTCAGGTCTGCCTTTTAGATTTTTATATAAAAAGCTCCATATCCGACATCATCAATAGTGGCCAAAAAATTGTGTCTTATGGTGTGACATCATTTGCAATAAAAATTGTTATTTTTCACAAATCTTCTTTATGAATTCTTAGAAAGCATTGCTGCCATGTGGTCAGTTGCATGCTAAATAATACCTAGCTGTATTCAGTTGTCTAATAAATTAGATAAACTGTCAATATGTCATATCGAGTGACACTATGTCATATGGAGTGACATTGTTATTACATTGTTATTACATTGGGACATTGAAAATGTACAGTCACACTATATGACATTTCTGTCACACTCTATGACCAAACTGCATTTTTATATTGAAATATATGTAAAAACACAAATTCAATTTAAAAATCATATATGAAATATATTAAATCTGTGATAAGAATTTAGCAAAATAGGATCTGTACAATTTATATTTCCCTTTCCCATTTTTCCCCCATGTCATCATGTTTCACATGTAATATGCAGTTAAAAAATAGATGTTATCCCTAAAGTTCTTTTCAGTGGACTTCAAAATTCATTGTTAATGATTTTATTTTCATGAAATACCTTTTTTTGCGCTGATACATTGTGATTTGGTGCATTTCACCATATGGCGTGACACTATGTCATTTGGTGTGACGTCAAATAATCATAGAAAACGTCATAAAACAGGACTTTCTAATTGACAAATCATGACAAAATCAATAGTGTAGACAGGAAATGACATCTGCAAAAATCTCAAGAATTTTGAGCAACTTTTGACAAAGAATGTCAGAAATACGCTAAAATATCTGGTTAGAGTTCAGACCATTCTCCTCCTTGACATAATAACTTGTCAAATGTTAAGTTTTTATCCTAAATACTCCCAAGCAAATGTTGCATATCAAAGCAAACATGATTAATAAGTACATTGACGTAAATTAAAGAAGAAAAAAATATCTAATTTTTATTTTATATCAAATTGTTTTAATGTCACACCATATGACAGTTTTAGGCACTACCTTGACAAATTCATATATAAATACTTATTTTAATTAAAAAATGTAAAAAATATTTACGTATTGGTTAAGTTTAGACTCACAGCAACACATATAAACACTTTTTAGGGATGATATTTGAAGTTTTTTAAAAATCCTTTTTTCAGGCTTATTTGTCATCCACCCAACTGCGCTAAAGGCTGGAGTTCGTAGCAAAGTGAGCCAGGAGTTGTCACACATGCAATTCACAGGACGCATTTTTTTTTTTTTTTTTTTTTTCAATAATTCGCTATGCGCACAAGATGCTCGTTAGTCGCATCGCTTGCATAAGCTACTGTCACAAGATATAAATGGGGGATACATGTTATCCCCACAAGGGATAAAATTATTCAAGCAGAGGCTTGGATACCAAAACCAGAGGTAGGGAAATCCCATCCCCTCGACAAATCGCACCTTGATTAAGCGCGGGTAAGCCCATGCATTAAAGCGCGCCTGCAAATATGTGGTATGGGCTGAATTTCTGCATCGGTATCCTGTACCTGGAGGGACAGCGTATCCCCATGAGAAGGAAGGACTTTGTTTTGCTGTACTGCACGTGGTTATGAAGTCAACGAGGATAGCCAGCGTGAGCAGCTCAGAGCACACTTTTGGGTTTTCAACCCTTTTGACGGGAACGCGACGGTGGAGCGTCTTTAAGATTTCCACTCTGGAGGGTGGGTTCATTTTTTGGCGTTTTTAAGCCCCGAAACTGCCGTCGCCGTCTAAAAGAAAGGCACATCTGATAAAATATTTTGTCGGTTTCACCCGGGAGCGTCGCCGTGTAAAGCCAGCCTAAAATGCATTATTATTAATAGAAGGAGTTTTTCCTTGTCCCTGTTACTCATGGGTGCTCCCCGTACTGTCTGTACAGCGCCATGAGACAAATGTATGAATTGAGTTGAATTGGAACATATTCCTTGTTACTTGTCCATCTGTCAATCTTGTTCCATCTTTCCTTTCTTCTAGAGATTTAGAAACTGTAATTCATGCTTCCATCACTTCAAGCATAGACTATTGTAACTAGGGATCGATACCACTTTTTTAAAAACCGATTTGAGTACAAGTACTTTTTCATACATACTTGCCGATACCGAGTACCGATACCAATGTAACCCCTTTCTAACGGGTTCTACACAACCCAGCACAACAAGGCTACTAAAGAGTTACACTATACACAAGATAAGTGGCGCAACAGGATCCTATGGGTTCTCAGCAGTCGAATGGTGAGCTGGCTGATAATTCCTGTTACCTCAAACACAAGCAAGATAATATCATAAATATATAGAATAATAGATTTAGTAGCACGGTGCCTCCACTGTGAAAATGCTGCACTTACAGTACATTAAAGCTAGTGCATGTGTATTTCCCCAGAAAAATGTATGGATAGGTAGGTAGGGTTTAAATGTCAGTTCAATAAATGAAACAAAACAGTAATGAACATGCAATACTCGAAATATAATTAATTAATCAATAATGATTACATTTGTTATTAACAAGTAGCCTTATACTACTAGTAGGAATGAATGGAATGGCCAAGTAGGCCGGCAATAAAATAGCCGGTAGCTACACAGACAGTGAACAGGGCGAAACAATTTCTCCCCTAGTAGCTAGCAACACAGTAATGTACAAAACAGTACAAGATACAATAAAATAGATAAAAACCAAAGTATCAAAATAATAATCAAAAGCGCGCAGTCTCTCTCTGAGCTGCCGGCAGGACAGCAACCGCTGCAATGCCCTCGGAAACGCTGGTGATCCAGAAGAGAGAAGACGTGTGTGTGTTTGTCAGTGTAGATGTAAAATCACAGCAGTGTTGCCAACTTAGCGACTTTGTCGCCATATTTAACGAGAATTCAGACCCCCTCAGCGACTTTATTTTGAAAAAGCGACTAGCGACAAATCTAGCTACTTTTTCTGTCAGTCTTGGAGACTTTCGGAGACTAACGTGATGAGATGTACTATCCCTTTTTACTCTCCTTAGCAGACTGTGCTGTGTGAGTGATCGCCCCCTCAACCCCTTCTCTCACTTTCTCTCCGCTCTGCTCAGTGCAGTGCTGCTTGCAGAGACAACGGTCTGCACCTGGAGGCTGATTCGAACACAGTAACTGCTGGCAGTAGCCTACGGTTAGCCTACGCTAGTTCCTCCAGATCAGACGGAATAGTAATCCAACTGATGGTAAAATACGTTTTGGAAATGTTCAAAATACAAATGAATAAGTGAAACGATACGTGAAACTGTGTAGAGCCCGTACGCATTAACCACAACTACGGGGATTGCCGTTATAAAACATAGGCTACAAGACAACAATTCAATGTCCAAACCCAGGTTAAAAAAGCCAAACAGAGGATGCAGACAGCAGCCGAAATTCAGGGGAGAGTGTCTGTTCTGGTTCTTTTCACAGATCTCCGCACTCTAGGTTTCCATATTTGAATGGGCCACCGTGAGAAGTTTTTCAAATAACATTTTCCACGACTTTACCACGTAATCGTCTCTTTGACCGAACGTTCGCTTGACTCATGCAAAATAGAGCATAGCCTAGGCCTACAAATGTTCGCCAGTGTTTCACTTTACAGTTTAGAGTCGCTAACACGCATTTCTCCAACCAATAGATTTTTAAAACTCTAAATACAGTTAGCACAGTATCAGCCTTTGTGGCCATAATAGACACACAATTTTATTATTATTATTATTATTATTATTATTATTATTATTTAATTATTATTACTTTTATTCTTTATCTTTACTTTTTTGAGCACATTGAATGACACCTATGCATGAAAATGTGCTATAAATAAGCTTGAAACTTGAACCACCAAAATGATGTATCGTTTTTGTCAAATTTTAACACTCATTTACGTCATTACGTCAGTTTATTACGTCATTACGTCCGTTGATGACGTCATTTAGCTACTTCTGGTGACTTTTGGGACAGCCTTCAGCTACTTATCGCTCAGTGGAGTTGGCAACACTGAAATCACATTACTCACAACATGAGCGATCGGCAGTCCAGAGAGGTTGCACGTTGGCTGCTCCTAGCAAGATGTTAGCTCCAGCAGCAGTAGCTCTCTGATGGGCCCAGCTTCAGAGAGCAGGAGAGTGAGTCCGCGCCGTTGACAGTCGCAAAGAAAATGCCCGGAAA
Organism: Sardinella longiceps; assembly: GCA_027497455.2. Lineage (NCBI taxonomy): Eukaryota > Metazoa > Chordata > Actinopteri > Clupeiformes > Clupeidae > Sardinella > Sardinella longiceps. The sequence goes on along the minus strand of JAODXP020004933.1, from coordinate 19,691 downwards.
TCCTTGGATCCGCTTGGAGCAGGTGGTGCCGTGAGGTCCTCCGGTGGGCCCAGCACCGGAGAGACGCGAGGAGTGGGTGGGGAGACAGATGGTCCGCAGAGGTGCTTGTAGCGCTAAGCAGTCGGCTAAGCGCTTGGAGATGCAGGAGGCTACTTGTGTAGCTAACAGCAGGCAGTATAGTTAAACTTTCTACACCACGGAAAATAACAAACCGCCGGAACAAACAATAAGTCCCTTAACTGATCATTGCATCAAATAGGTCAAGCTACAGGACACAAATACACCCCAAAACCACCTGAACTGGCAAAGCTACAAACATAGATCCATTCGCTTCCAGGGCTTGGCACGGACTCACGCGAGCCTCTCGCACGTGAGGTGATACAACCTTCTAGTAAGGTCAAAATAAGCAACTTCGTGATAAAGGTCACTACCAAACTTTTTACACATGATTCTACAGTGCTTTTTCGCGTAGAATCCATTTCTGATTGGGACATTTTTGTATCAGGCATAGTTAATGAGATAATTAGCATATTTGGCTAAATTTGGGGTAAATTCGAGGAGCATTGTCACCAGGGTCTAACAAATATTGTTATGTTTTCTGTCCAAAGAATGCCCCACATACTGTGACCATCCTATAAAAAATTCAGCCTGATATCTCATAGCATTCCCGAGATATTCCATGTCGATTATGGATAGCTTCGTAAAATCGAGCTAAATGCTAGCATTTTAGACTGTCAAGTGATTTTGATTGCCTACACCTACAATTCCAAAACTTAATTTACATATAGAACGTTAGAAAAGGTATATACCGAAGAAATTCTGAGATTCTACTTTGTGCTATTCAAAGGCTATAAGCCCTTAAACATGACCTAAATAGCGATTATTACATAAAAATTCTGAATTTATTATACTCCTGGAAAGACGGCATCAATTGCAAACCTATTTTTGTCTGTGTCTTCCAATAGTATGGCACCCAATTGACAACTTGAACCTGTTCAATAAAGTTTTACCTCTTTCCTGTCATTTTGGGATATGTCTAAAAATTGAAATAAATGACAACTGAAACCAAAACGGTCATTTTTGGTTTCAATTACATGATACTTCTGGAAGGTTCAAACATAATCTCTGTATTTATAGCCGTTTACTACCTTCTTGATAGATTAAAAGGGGTAGATTTAAGTTTTATGTTTTGTGGTTGCTGTAAGACAGGGCAGAATATCACAAAAATGCAACCGACTAGCTTTCAGATTTGAAAAATGACCAGGTTTGGTGTCAAGTTATTTTGATGGCCTAGTACCTACAATTTCAAAACTTCACACACCTATAGTACATGAGAACAGGTATATACTGAAGAAGTTTTGAGATTGTACTTTGTGCTATTCAAAAGCTATAGGCCCTTAAATTTGGCCTAAATAGCGAGTTTACATAAAAATTAAAAATTTATTAAACAACTGGAAAGACAGCATCAATTGCAAACCTAATGTTTCTGTGTCTTCCAATAGTATGAAACACAGTTGACAAGTTGTCAATTGAGTATCATACTATTGGAAGACACAGAAAAAATTGGGTTTGCAATTGATGCCGTCTTTCCAGGAGTATAATAAATTCAGAATTTTTATGTAAAAATCGCTATTTAGGCCATATTTAAGGGCTTATAGCTTTTGAATAGCACAAAGTACAATCTCAGAATTTCTTCAGTATATACCTTTTCTCATGTTCTATATGTAAATTACGTTTTGGAATTGTAGGTATAGGCAACCAATATCACTTGACAGTCTAAAATGCTAGCATTTAGCTCGATTTTACGAAGCTATCCATAATTGAAATGGAATATCTCGGGAATGCAATGAGATATCAGGCTGAATTTTTTATAGGATGGTCACAGTATGTGGTTACCTCACTCACGTCAGATGTAGCGCTACGCGCGTTCATCTGATATTCAGCGATAGACGAATTATTTCAGGAGCCAGAAATCCTTGAATCTAACTGGGCAAACGACTTGTCCATCAATTTAATTGACGTACACTGCAGCCAACCACATCGAAACCAACCGAAGACGCTCGTTACGTTTGTTGGATTGGTTGGATTCAAAACAGTTGCTTCTTCGCTACGTCACACCCTCTACAGCAGCCAGCGGCCCTGATTGGTCCGGTTAGAGAATAATGGCTTGAAATCTCTCTGATGGGCTTCAACATCAGATCGTTGCGCGGAAGTGCCTTACGAAAGTTACGTAGCGCATGATCTGACGTGAGTGAGGTAAAGTATGTGGGGCATTCTTTGGACAGAAAACATAACAGTATTGTTAGACCCTGGTGACAATGCTCCTCGAATTTACCCCAAATTTAGCCAGATATGCTAATTATCTCATTAACTATGCCTGATACAAAAATGTCCCAATCAGAAATGGATTCTACGCGAAAAAGCACTGTGAAATCATGTGTAAAAAGTTTGGTAGTGACCTTTATCGCGAAGTTGCTTATTTTGCCCTGACTCAGAGCTCGAGAGTTCGCGGGCATGCAACATTCACCACTTATCATTGGCTAGTAGTTAAATTCAAATAGAAATACAATGGGTAATCAAATCTCATTGGTTCAAATGTACATGTAACATAGAGTGTCATAGCACAGCAGAACAGTGAGCAATATTGTAAAACACAAAGGATTATGGTACATGGAGTTAACATAGCATGTAGGCTAACTAACAAGGATAGTGAAGCAAAAAGGGGTAGTACAATGTCTATTCCGGTGTACAGTGACATATTTATGCTAGCACAATGACTCATATTTTTAGAGGGCCTTACACCAATATTTCTGAGATTGGGTTTCCATGAAAGTGTGAAGCAGAAATTGGGCCTAATATTGTGCAAATGTGTGGAGATATTATGCTCCTTGTAGAATTTTGTAAACTGAGTGGAAATTAATTTATTTAATACAAGTCTGACAACAATCACAGAAAACTAACAAAGAAAGCCTCTACCAAATCAATAAGAAAATATAATGTGCAGCATACAGTGTAGGCCTAGCAAAAAGACAGAATGTAGTTAAGGAAAACAGAATGTATGTCATCATGGTTGAAATCATTGAATTTTATCACAAGGCAGCTCAAAATATTTACAGCAAGTTTTTTAATATTATTATTATTATTATTATTATTATTATTTTACATTATGAAATGTTATGTAGCCTAAATAATTGTATGTGCGTGTTAAAACAAATAGACTACCAATTGCAATATTCACATGAAACAATGGTAATATGAAGTTTCTGTAATAACATGGTAGCCTACAGTCCACCCCTCTGGCTCAAAGATTAATGGCGCAACCTGCCAAACTCTAATTGCGACAGAGAGCTGCATGTGCTCAGAACGGCACCGTAAAATTTGCGCACACAGACAAAACTGAAATGTAACTTTTTTGTAATATATTGGGTTATTTATATGATCCAGTTGGGTTTGGCTCATTTGTGCTCTTTTTCGGGAGCAAGCAAAGTTTATGTTTGGCAAACCACTGCTGATCATGGCTAACACGGCATCTCAGGAGCCCACAATGAGCAACAAAGCTGTTGATTGTAATAGCCACGTTTTTTAATCACCAGCCCATAGCAGTACAGATTTTACAATGTGCCTTACTCTTGTCGTCGTCATTTATCTTAAAGAATTCCCAAATTGCTGACATTGCTGATTGGTCTCACTGGAAAATGTGCTCCATTATCTAATGCTTTCAGTTTTTCACTCGCTAGCCAGAGACGCTAACAGATCACCGAAGCCAAATTTCCAGGTCCATATGTCCCCCCCTAGAAACTGAAGTCGTTTAGGACAATTCCACACGCCTAATGTGTTCATTTTTGCTGCGGTGAAATAGAGCATTCATTGTGGAGTGGTATCGGTGTGTGGTATCGGCAGTTTATGTACGAATACGAGTACGAGTATTTTAACGAAGTATCGGCCTGGTACCCGATACTAGTATCGTAACAGTGCAACACTAATTGTAACTCACTTGGCCTTCTCAACTGTACTATAGCTAATGCAATGCTGCTGCCAGATTATTCACTGGCGTGATCACGTCACTCCTGTGCTGTGTGAACTGCACTGGTTGCCAGTGAAATATTGAATTGAATTTAAAATTTTACTATTTCTTTTTAAAGCCTTACATGAATTAGCACCACACTATATCTGCAACTTAATAAGTCCCTGTACTTCTAGGCCACTCAGATCTTCTACTAAACATCCTCTTTCTGTTCCTTCCTCTCACCTTAAAGGACAGTACCGGAGTGAATTCAAGCATAGCCCTGTTAAAAGAGCTTGCTAAATGAGCTAGTTAGCGAGTGGAACAAAATAATTTGGTACAGCACAGACCGAACGCGAACGCAGAAGCGAACAGGCACTTTACACTGAATCAATGGGACCTGACTGTTGGAAACTGAAAGTAAGATCTGAGGTTACATTGACTCAATGTAAAGTGTTTCGCGTTTGCGGTAGGTCTGTGCTGTTCAAAAATCTTTAATTTCATGCGAAACATATTGCTGTTAGAAGGCTTGTGCAGCAGGACTATGCTTAAACTTACTCCGGTATATTGCTTTAAAACTAGAGGTGACAGTGCCTTTTCTGTTTCTGCTCCCCAGCTTTCGAATAGTCTCCCCTCCAACATTAGGTCCATCCATATCTTTTTAAATCTAAGTTAAAGTCACATCTTTTTTCCCTACCCTTAATACTCACTAACTCTTTTCTTCTTTTATTTTATTATTTTTGTTTGTTTTGTTTTAATTGATTATTATTATTATTAATAATAATAATAATAATAATAATAATAATTGTTTTTCAATTTAGTTGACTTGACTTGTCTATTATTATTATTATTATTATTTGTTTGAATATTATTTGTTTGACTTGACTTGTCTAGTAACTGTTTGACTGTCTAAATAACTTTTTTTTTTTTTTTCAAGCACTGTGTGATTCTTGGGAATTGCAAATCTAGTTGTAAATATTTGTTCCATTTGTCTACAGATAGCACAAGTTCAGATGGAAGAAGGGGTCAGTATGTTCTTCTTCCTGCCAGATGAAGTCACCCAGAATCTTACACACATTGTGGAAACCTTGACAGCAGAATTCGTGCAAGATCTGTCCATGAATCTTCACCCAACAGAGGCAGAGCTTACACTACCTGTCCTGAAGCTTAGCTACACCACTGATTTTCTACACTTACTGCCGGACTTGGGTAAGTCTATAAGAAATACATAGTCTGCATAGAACATTGAACAGAATTGGATCCTGAATCATTTAAATGTATTCCATATGTGTACAGGTGCCAAGAGCAGTTAAATGGAGGTTGTGACCCATTTTTACCACTTCCTCTGAATGTATCATCATTAGTTTTCTTGCCTATTGAAAATCTAGTTACTCTCTTCAATTTCTCTTGTTGTGACACCCTTGACCGTGTAGCTCCACTAAAATTTCAAAAGTGGAAGTCCACTCCCGTTTGAATGACTCCACTCGCTCAACTTTGTAGGAGAGTTCTCTTAAAACATTTTAAGAGTTTCTCTCAAAAGAACTGATTCGATTTCTCTTAAAACTGTTTCTTTTTAAATGTAGCTAAAAGACCTGTGTGAAGCTGCCCCCCCCCCCCTCAAACCCAAAATGCTGAAATAACACTGCAATTCGTTTGTGCTGGTTTGTGCTGTAAATATTTTCGTTTGTGCTATTAAAGCTTTTGAGTAATTTAGAAACACATTTTCAATACGAACGAACAGTGTTTTTTCAGCATTTTGGGTTTGATGAGGGTGGGCAGCCTCAGGCATGTCCCGATAGAGACTGTTTGGAGTAGTTTGGAGTGACTTGGACATGGAGGGGGCTGCGTAACGTCACATGCCCGAAAATGTATTTTTAAATTACTCAAAAGTGTTAATAGCACAAACGAAAATATTTGCAGCACAAACCAGCACAAACGAAGCACAAACGAACTGCAGTGTTATTTCAGCATTTTGGGTTTGAAGGGGGGCCAGCTTCACACAGCTACGAAAAAGCTGTAAAGACTGCCAAGTCTACTATGCAAATTTAATTCTTTACTAGAAAAACGATCAGAGAGCGCAGACCTCCGCCAAAGCAATGTGGTCACAGACACAATATAAATTCCAGATCATGTTCTGGATCACTGATTGCCACCAAAATCGAATCAGTTCTTGCTTGTCCCAATATACACCTTTCCTAAAAAATTTATTCCAGTCCGTGTAGCACTTTTCCAGTTATGTTATACACAGACAGACAGACACACACACACACACACACACACACACACACACACACACACACACACACACTCGCGCACTCGCGCGTGCGCATGCCAGCGAAAACAAAACCTCCTTGGCGGAGGTAAAAAAAAAAGGCAATAGACCCAGGATTCTGCTTAGCTCTATTAACTCAATTTGAAATCCTCATGCTGCAATTTCCACTGTTGCCCCTACCACTGAGATTTGTGAAAACTTTCTCAAATTCTTCATCGACAAGATTGACAACATAAAAACTCTTATTCCACCCTCAGACAATGACCTTTCTGTAACTATTTTTTTTCACACAGCTCTCAATACATTTCCAAGCTTTATCCTCCTCCCAGCTTTCTGAGGTGGTGTCTCAATTAAAACCTACCCCTTGTCACTATGCTTAGTTTACACTTCCCCGGGTCTTCAAGAAACCGGGTATATTCCCCTCCCCCGAGTAAGAAAACAATCGCATTTACACAAACATCAAAAACGGCTAAAAGGCGGTGACAATTAACCACCACGTCACAGTTTTATCAAAGATCTTTCAAGGGAGCAACATCGTAGCAGATGGCCACAAACGTGAAGTGTTTCGGTCTGCATTAGCAGCAGGCTCACATTATGTCACATCATTAACATTTTCCCTCAGGAAATTATAGAATGATATAATGTATGTGTGCCATAATATTGTCTGTGATCATTAATGAAACCAACAAATGACAATTCAATCGCTCCTCTGCAAAACAATGTTGTATGAACCAAGTGTGCTTTTTAGCTTTAGACAGAGAGGGTTTGTTTGGCAGTTACCATGACGACATAGCTATATGCTAACTATAAGCTAGTCGTTTTGGACCTTGCTCAAACCTAACATATTGCTGTAAACTATGTTCTATTTCATATCGGTCAACACGCCACAGTATGGGTCATCCTCTCCGAGAGGGTGAGCTGTTAGGAGACGGAGTAGCAAATTAACCACTCCCCGCTACGTGCGTGTGATCAACCTCACCTTACAAATACAGGTGCACGCACGCCGGCAATTCCTCTTTTTTGCCTCCTGAGAGCTGAGTTGAGACGCGAGAATTTGTGGAATTTCTGCTTCTGCTGAACAAAGCCTCTCTCGTGAGAGAGTAACTGGAGTCAGTGAGCATTTTGTTCATTTGTTCTGAATATCTTGTTCTTTGAACGAATCCTTCTTCCTAAAAATAGCCTCTGCCCTCGCGAGGAGAACGCTACTGCGGGAAACGCATTTCTTTTTTATTTTTCAATCTGAACGGGCTTGTGTGATTGTCAAATATATTTTTTTCCTGCACCTGCGGTAAGTATACGGTGGCGCAGCGGTAAAGCGCTGGACTTTGGATCCGGCGGCCCGGGTTCGAGACCCACCTGAGTTATAAAAATATTTTTTTCCATCTCAGCACTTTTTTATAGTTGCAGTATATTTGCCGTGTTTGCAGCTTGAATATTGTTCAAGTTTTGTTAAATTATTTATTAAACAGCTTTCATTAGTTAATTCATTAAACAGCCTCTGGGAGCCTCTTTGTCCGTGAGGGCAAAAGCTACCTAAGCTAGCTGCACTATATAGCCTCTGGGAGCCTCTTTGTCCGTGAGGGCAAAAGCTACCTAAGCTAGCTGCTCTATATAGCCTCTGGGGGCCTCTTTGTCCGTGAGGACAAAAGCTACCTAAGCTAGCTCCCCAAATGGACACACACATTGTTGGTGGTATGTCGGAGGAAGAGATCATCCCTCCAGGTGGCCTGCAGCAGCAGGCCGAAGGGGCGCTTCTGTACAGGGGCCTGTAAGGAGGAAGCACTCCCGCAAACGCAAGCATGTTGAAGAGGATGTACAGCACCTACGGCGTCAATTGGAGCAGATGCAGGGTGCGTTGCAAGGGCTCTTGGAGGACCAGGAGCGAGCCCAAGGGCCAAGTGACATGGCGGAGCCCGACGCAATACGCCGTCGGGTCTGCCCCGATGAGCTGTCACTGGTGGCCTCTGGCATGTTGGATGGGCAAGACAGCTTCACACAAGACCCAGGGGATCCCTCTGACTCTGAGTTCAGTGAGGATACCTTTGAGGCTCCTGAGCCAGTGCCGTTAGATTCCTCAGACAAAGCGGTGGTGGCTAGAGCAGCCAGCCGTGCAAAATTGCCACCCCTATCCCTTCCGACGGTGACTTCTGTGTTTGACAGGGGTCAACGTCGCCGTAAGTGTGAAGGCCTTCCGGTGCTACCTGACTTTGTTGCTGAGCTTCAGTCATCTTGGGCTACTCCTAGCACCAGTGTACTGCCAAGAACGCAGCTGGCCTCTTTGGCAGGGGCTGAGAACTATGGGCTGGCAGCAGCTCCTATTGTAGGCCCTACATTTGCAATGTTGGCTGGTGCAACAGCCAGGGCTGGCAAGGATGCAACCCATCCCAGCAAGCGCTGCAGGGGTATCGACTATCAATTGCGGAAAACCTATCAGGCCTCAGCTTTAGCAGCCAGGCTGTCATGTACTAACTCACTTCTGCTGGTTTACCTGGAAGGATTACTGCAAGACATGGCATCTTCTGCCCCTGACGGTGAGGTTCCGGAGATGCTTAGAGTGGTGGATATGCTGATCCGGGGAACCAGCGCTCACGCACAGGCCTTGGGCCAGTCCATGGCTTCTATGGTTCAAGCACGACGCCAGGTTTGGCTTTCACAGTCCAGTGTACCAGACCAGGACTGCATGGCAGTGGTGGCGGCTCCTGTGGTGCCTGGTGAGGTCTTTGGCCCCCCATCTGAGGCGGCCCTTGAGCAGTCAAGGAGGGCAAGGGAGCTAACCCGCTCTGTACAATTGGCTGCTAGGGCAGGCCGCTCTGGATCTAGCAACACCTGGTTTCGCTCTCCCCGTCAAACCTGGACTGGTCCACAGCGTGCACCAGCCCAGACGGCCACAGCAGGGCCAAGCCAAGCTGGTCGTCGTTCCTTTCGCCAACAAGGGAACTCAAGGCCTACTCGAGATCGGCAATCTGGGCGCGCTATGCGACGCTGACGGTTACCGGCCTCCGATTTCACGCTTTACCACTCAACACCTGTCTCATTGGCGCCAGTGCACTCGTTGCCCCTGGGTGCTCAACACCCTGGAGTCAGGATATCGACTGCAGTTCAGAACCAGGCCCCCTCATTTTCACAAGGTTGTCCCGACAGTCTTGGAAGGCAATGCCGAGCAAGACTTACTTTCACAGGAAGTTTCCGTTCTCATGGGGAAAGGGGCAGTAACACTCCTGCCTTCAGAAAAGATAAGGCAGGGGTATTACTCCACCTATTTCCTCATTCCAAAAAAGGATGGGGGTTGCGCCCCATCCTCAATCTAAAAAGGTTCAACCAGTACTTGCAGCAACTCCCTTTCAGAATGCTGCGTCTTTCAACTGTGCTGGCTTTCATCCAACAAGGGGACTGGTTTACAACTGTGGATCTTCGGGATGCCTATTTCCATATTCCAATCCATCAAGCTCACAGGAAGTATCTCCGTTTTTTCTTTCAAGGCAGAGGGTACGAATACACAGTTCTCCCTTTTGGCCTGTCCCTGGCCCCTCGAACCTTCACCAAATGTATGGACGCGGCCCTCGTCCCACTCCGCCGCCAGGGCATTCGCGTCCTGAATTATTTGGACGATTGGTTAATCTGTGCCCCAACAAGGGCGCGAGCAGAGAGCGACACAGAGGTGGTGCTGGCGCACCTCCTCAAGTTGGGCCTGACCTTGAACAGGGAGAAGAGTTCACTGGTTCCCTGCAATACAGCGGAGTACCTAGGTCTGGTGCTGGATTCCGTGACAATGAGGGCTTGCTTGTCTCCTCGGAGGCAGCTGGTGTTGGAAGAGAACTTGTCCCATATTCTGAGCGCAATGCAAATTTCGGTAAAGCGAGGTCGGAGGCTGCTCGGCCTGATGGCAGCAGCAGCTCATGTTGTACCTCTGGGTCTGCTCCATATGCGTCCACTACAACAGTGGTTCTCGAAGAATGGTGTGAGCCCCTACGAGAGTGGGGAACGTGTTCTGCAGGTGGATCCAGAATGCATTCCAGGCATACGTTGGTGGCTCACTGCACTGAGCCAGCCGGAGGGAGTGCCCCTAGGCCAACAGGCATCGAGGGAGACTGTAACAACAGACGCCTCCAGTCTGGGCTGGGGAGCTTTGTGGCGGGGCTGTCCAGCCCAGGGCTGCTGGGAATCCGCATGGCAGGGGACTCATGTGAATCTGTTGGAACTCGAGGCGGTGCATCGAGCACTGATCTACTTCCTTCCCAGGCTGAGGAGCAAGAATGTCTTGATTCGGACGGACAGCTCGACAGTGGTGTCATACATCAACCACGAGGGGGGGACACGGTCCTTATCTCTCCACCGGGCGACCCACCAGCTACTCCAGTGGGCTCATGCTCACGACTTGTCTCTGCGGGCAGTGTATCTGCCAGGGCAGGACAATGTGGGAGCAGACCTTCTGTCCAGGGGAGGACCGAAGCCAGGGGAGTGGCATCTACACCCGGCCATTATACAGGAGATCTGGGCAATCTACGGGCAAGCACAAGTAGACCTGTTTGCGACCCGGGAAACAACACACTGCCATCTCTGGTACTCGATAATCGGTCCCAGGGGGACACTGGGAGTGGATGCCCTAGCCAACAGGTGGCCTCCAGTCCTCCTTTATGCCTTCCCTCCGTTTCCGTTGCTGCCAGCAGTGCTGGCCAAGATACAGAGGCTACGGGCCAGAGTGTTGCTTGTGGCACCAGACTGGCCGAACCAGTCTTGGATGCCAGACCTGGTGGCCCTGCTTGCAGGGTCTCCATGGTGTCTACCCCTGAGACGGGACATGCTGACGCAGGGCCGCGGACTGCTCAGACACCCGAACCCAGGCCTGTACAAGCTCCATGTATGGCCACTGCATGGGGGCAACCAGGCGATCTAGGCCAGGACGTTATAACAACCCTACAGGCAGCAAGGGCACCCTCCACCAGGGCCCTTTATGCTGGTCGGTGGGAAAGGTTTGATCGGTGGTGTCACTCCAGAAGTGTTGACCCTGTGTCATGTGATGTTCCTGTCATTTTGTCCTTCCTTCAGTCTCTCTTAGAAGGAGGTCTTAAGGAATCTACATTAAGAGGGTATGTGGCAGCCATATCTGACCGGCACCGTGTCATAGATGGGATGTCGGTTGGTTCACAGCCCCTTGTTGGGCGGTTCCTCAGAGGGGCCCGGAGGCTATGTCCATCACGTCCCCGTATGGTCCCATCTTGGGATCTGAAGACTGTGTTGGAGGCACTATCAGGTCCACCTTTTGAGCCGTTGTCTCAGGTTGATTTGGAGCTTCTTACCCTTAAGACGGTATTCCTCCTGGCTATTACATCAGCGAGGCGTGTCAGTGAACTGCATGCCTTGTCAGTCCATCCATCTTGTCTGAGGCTGGGGGAGAGTGGTTCCCCAGTTTCACTCTTGCCGAACCCAGCTTTTCTGCCCAAGGTTCTTCCTCGGTCCTTTGTTTCAAGGCCATTGATTCTTGAACCTTTTCAACCTCCTCCTCATGACACTCCCGACGGTGCTAGGCTTCACCTTGTCTGTCCAGTCCGGGCACTACGGGCTTATCTAGAGACCACCGGAGCCTTCAGACAGACTGACCAACTGTTTGTCTGTTACGGTGGGTCAAGCCGTGGCCAGGCAGTTTCTAAACAGCGCCTGGCTCATTGGGTTGTGAGGGCCATTGAGTTGGCCTACAGAGGGAAGGGGCTCCCTCCACCTGCGAGGGTTGTGGCCCACTCCACCCGGGGGATGGCAGCTTCTTGGGCACTGTTTCAGGGTGCTTCCTTGGAAGACATCTGTGCAGCAGCTGGATGGCTGTCCACCCTTACGTTCGCACGATTTTATAGGCTTAATGTTGCCTCTACGGTAGCTGCCTCTGTCCTTCAGGCAGGAGGTCAGGCATGATCTACTGTCTTACTTTTTGGTGTGTGTTAACACTTGGTGATTGTTTCTGAATAAACAGCATGAAATGGGAACTGTTGTTGTGTGGTCATTTATTTTGTGACTAGGACCCCCGCTACGTCCCCTCCTGACATTATTTGGTACACTGTTGACCCATACTGTGGCGTGTTGACCGATATGAAATAGAACGAAGGGTTACGCAGGTAACCCAGGTTCTGTGAATGAAGGTCAACGCGCCACATTGCGTGGTCAGTCGGGGAAGGGCATGTTGCCATGTGGCAAAAAAGAGGAATTGCCGGCGTGCGCGCACCTGTATTTGTAAGGTGAGGTTGATCACACGCACGTAGCGGGGAGTGGTTAATTTGCTACTCCGTCTCCTAACAGCTCACCCTCTCGGAGAGGATGACCCATACTGTGGCGTGTTGACCTTCATTCACAGAACCTGGGTTACCTGCGTAACCCTTCGTTTATGTTTGCTCTGTCCACTTAAAATGAACTCAGTAATGTTACCCACAGGCTGTCAATAAATTACATCTCAAATATAAATGTAAAACATTACGTTAGCTAGATCACTAGCGTTAGCTCGCTAACAACTTTAAATTTTAGTAGGCTATTTACTGCCTGGCAGCTTCATCTGATAGAAATACCAACAGTAACAGTTTACAACATTAGTCTTGAAATCATGTTTAAAACACTTACAGAATATGAGAGATACATGCCAAAAAACCTGATAACTCCAAAAAGACGATTTATTTAGGGTGACCAGATATGAGTTTGTGAAAAAGAGTACACATCAAGTCATAAAAAATATAACATAGCTACATTTTTGTGCCTATTACAATTACGGTAACAAAACCTTCAAAAATAAAACAGTTATTTGTAGGCCTATGGGCACAATATATATATATTTTTTAAAAAAGCAGGAGGCTACACTGCTCAATGACTTCTCAGTCCTCCTCACATGGGCGTATTTTTAATATGATTAAATTTTTCCCAGCGCTGTGGATTAAATAAGAATGGAAATCTTTGCAGGGAGGTGTCGTACCCCCCTACACCCCCACCCCCCAAAATAAATAAATAGCCTAAATAAATAAATAAAAATAAAATAAACAAAAAAAATGAATTCATTGAATTACACTTTGCAGTATTCCAGTGTCTCTAATCATATTACATTCTAGGCTACTCAATAATATTTTTACAGTCCATAACCAGCCCATGCTTCAGTTGGCATCATCCTATCCCATGAGCTATTCAAAATTGAAACTAAAAAAAATATTCTAAACTGTTAACTGTCATCAGCTGTCTTAAAAAAAGAAGGAAGGGAAATATTTTCTACATGATACTACCAAGCAAAAACAGCATCATGCTATGCCTAAAATGCATGATCATTCTTTAGGCTCAAATGCTGTATTTATTTCCCTCAAATGCTGTATTTATTTATTGCCCTAATAAACTCGTTTTACTGACAAAGTGATTTGATGATGACAGAGACAAAGGCCGTTTGTTCAGGTATGTATCTTCATAAATAGCCTACTACACGGGAACTCTATCTCCGTTGCACCTCTGTCTCTCTGCGTCTCATTTACGCTGCTCTACTTCAAAGGAATTTACCGCGGACATCCGTGAGGCACTAGAAAAATCCGGTAGGCTCACGGACGATGTGGGAAACTTGGGATGGCTGCTACTGCAGAACTATATTGAGCAACACAGAGAAATAGAATCAATAGCATGTCTGAGAACAAAAACCCGGACGATTTTGAAAATCCCCCCGGACATTTTTTCAGGTCTCAAAAAGAGTACATGTCCGGGGAAAAGAGTACGTCTGGTCACCCTAGTATTACCCCAAAAAAGTGGGAAATGAGTATTATTTCCCAAATGGTGATGTATCTCTTTCAGACTGGCGCGCTCATTATTTTTAGGAGTTTGACTTCAAATAGCCACTTAAAAGGTATATGATTCTTGAATATGGGTCTAAGCTGACATGTTTTCTGTTAAAGTAACAGTGCATAATTTGATCATATTTTGTTAATTATTGCAGGTCTTTCAGAATGGCTGGCCAATATAGATCTCGTCAAAATCACATCTCAGCCTGCTAAACTCTCTGCAGTCCATCACAAGATTGCAATGGAGATGACCTCAGAGGGCTCACAGTACACAACCATCTCTAATGCCCAACCACAGCATTTGATCTACAAGGTGGACCGTCCATTTCTATTCTTAGTTCGTGATGAGAAAACAGGCACACTTCTATTCATTGGTAAAGTGCTGAACCCACAAGGAACAAAAGTATAAGTATGTGCACTCACAGTTGGAGATTTACCTATATAAACATATACAAAAATAACTCTCAAGGAACTATACTGTATTCACTGTACTTGCCCTTTAACCATGTAAACACTAGACAATTTATATGCACAAAGATTATGTAAAATTTGTATGCTCACACATTGCATTTGCTTTTTTCTGTGTTGACAATAAAGTCTAAAACAGGAAATGTTTTTTAATTCTTGCTTTAAAATACGTTTGAGAAGGTTTCCGTAGAATGGAAAAGTGCAGTATTATGTTTGTAATCAGGGTTGAGGAGTAATGAATTACATGTAACAAATGTAATTCCTAAGGCTGAGCAATGATAAAAAATTTTAACAGTGATGTAATGTTATTAGTAAATAGAAATTAGTAACTAGATTTGCAATTCCAAGGAATTACACAGTGCATGCAAACGTTTAAAAAAGTACACTTAGAAAGTGATCGTAGAAAAAAAGTAGAAAAGTAGAGTAAAGAGGAAACTTGTTTAGGCAATCAAAGTTACTAGTCAAGTAGCAAAGAAAATGTTGCTACCTTGATCATGTTGTTGAATAGTTGAAAAAAAGAAAATGGTGCTGGTTGCTGTATTGGTTGTTATGTTGATTGCAAGGGTACTTTTGGTTGTTGTTAGGCCGTTGCTAGGGCGGATATGGTGGTTACCATGCTGGTTGTTACATTGATCATGTTGGTTGCTATGTCTAGTGCTTGGTCATCAGTGTGGAAGCGGTTCCTAGGACATTGCAGGGCTTCTTGAGGTTGTTACTAGGCTGTTGCCAGGTAAGTTATGGTGGTTGCTACGTTGATCATGTTGGTTGCAATGTTCATTGCTAGGTCATTGTGGAAGTGCTTCCTGGAAGGTGGCATTGGTGCTTAAGGCTGTTGTTCGGCAGTTGCTAGGGTGGACATGTAGGTTGCTATGCTGGTTGCTACGTTGATCATGTTGGTTGCCATGTTCATTGCTATATCATTATTGATGGAGTGGTTCTAAAGACATTGCAAGGCTGCTGGAGGCAGTTGCTAGGCTGTTGCTAGGGCGGATATGGTGGTTGCTATGCTGTTTGCCATGTTTAGCATGTTGGTTGCTATGTCAATTGCCATAGGGGTGTCTGAGGTTGTTACTAGGCCATTGCGAGGGCGGATATGTTGGTTGCTACATTGATCTTGTTGGTTGATATATTGCTAGGTCATCATGGGAGTTGTTAGCAGTGGCTATTGTTAATGTTGATGAATGGGTGATTATTGAATAGTTGAAAAAAAAAGATAGTTGATGACAGTTCGAATGAACATGGCCCGTATCAGTAGTTAAATTAGTGATAAAAGGTGGACGCAGCCTTTGGCTGCGTCAAATGGTTCGTTGTTGATGATTACATAAAAAGTTGCTTTGTGTAAATTTGTTTAAAAATGTTGAAATAGGAAATAGTTGAAATGGGAAAAGATGTGGAAAAAAGTTGTAAAAAATGTTGAATATAATACAGAGAATTGAAGAGAAAAAAAGGAAAATATGTAAGCTAGGCCTGAAAGGTTGCCAAAAAGTTGAAGAGATAATACAGAGAATTGAAGAGAAAAAGGCAAAGATGTACAGTAAAAAGTCAGCAAATGGAAGTGAAATAAGCTTAAATAGCCCATTAGGTTAATAGAAATGAACTGGAAAGGTTAATACAGCAGATAACAGAATGTTCGTAGAAATAGAATCCTAGAAGTTCCACTAGTCTGCTGAAAGTTCTCTGGAATGTTTACAGTAGTCAAGAAAGCAACAATACAATGTTTACAGTAGTTAAGGTAGCAACAATAGGAAGTAGAATTCTGTTGTGGAACTCTGAAAATTCCATAATTTGTGAAAAAAAGCACTTTTTTCGCTCGTTTATCGCAGATAGTAGAAAAAGTAAAAATAGTAGAAAAGTGAAATGTCATAGCATAACAACACAAATCGAGACCTACGAGATGAAGTTTGAATGAAGTTTCTAGGTGAAACGGTTATTGAGAAAAAGCGAGCATTGAAGAATAATAATAACTAGATTTGCAATTCCAAGGAATTACACAGTGCATGCAAACGTTTAAAAAAGTACACTTAAAAAGTGATAGTAGAAAAAAAGTAGAAAAGTAGAGTAAAGAGGAAACTTGTTTAGGCAATCAAAGTTACTAGTCATGTAGCAAAGAAAATGTTGCTACCTTGATCATGTTGTTGAATAGTTGAAAAAAAAAAGAAAATGGCGCTGGTTGCTGTATTGGTTATGTTGATTGCAAGGGTACTTTTGGTTGTTGTTAGGCCGTTGCTAGGGCGGATATGGTGGTTACTATGCTGGTTGTTATATTGATCATGTTGGTTGCTATGTCTAGTGCTTGGTCATCAGTGTGGAAGCGGTTCCTAGGACATTGCAGGGCTTCTTGAGGTTGTTGCTAGGCTGTTGCCAGGTAAGTTATGGTGGTTGCTACGTTGATCATGTTGGTTGTAATGTTCATTGCTAGGTCATCATTGTGGAAGTGCTTCCTGGAAGGTGGCATTGGTGCTTGAGGATGTTGTTCGGCAGTTGCTAGGGTGGACATGTAGGTTGCTATGCTGGTTGCTTCGTTGATCATGTTGGTTGCAATGTTCATTGCTATATCATTATTGCTGGAGTGGCTGTAAAGACATTGCAAGGCTGCTGGAGGCAGTTGCTAGGCTGTTGCTAGGGCGGATATGGTGGTTGCTATGCTGTTTGCCATGTTGAGCATGTTGGTTGCTATGCCAGTTGCCATGTCATCATTGTGGAACTGGTTCCCAGGACATTGTAGGGGTATCTGAGGTTGTTACTAGGCCATTGCGAGGGCGGATATGTTGGTTGCTACATTGATCTTGTTGGTTGCTATGTATATTGCTAGGTCATCATGGGAGTTGTTAGCAGTGGCTATTGTCAATGTTGATGAATGGGTGATATTGAATAGTTAAAAAAAAAAGATAGTTGATGATAGTTTGAATGAACATGGCCCGTATCAGTAGTTAAATTAGTGGTAAAGGTGGACGCAGCCTTTGGCTGCGTCAAATGGTTCGTTGTTGATGATTACATAAAAAGTTGCTTTGTGTAAATTTGTTTAAAAATGTTGAAATAGGAAATAGTTGAAATAGGAAAAGATGTGGAAAAAAAGTTGCAAAAAATGTTGAATATAATACAGAGAATTGAAGAGAAAAAAAGGAAAATATGTAGGCTAGGCCTGAAAGGTTGCCAAAAAGTTGAAGAGATAATACAGAGAATTAATACAGAGAATTGAAGAGAAAAAAAAGGAAAATATGTAGGCTAGGCCTGAAAGGTTGCCAAAAAGTTGAAGAGATAATACAGAGAATTGAAGAGAAAAAGGCAAAGATGTACAGTAAAAAGTTGGCAAAAAGTTGAAGGGAAATAAGCAAAAATTGAAGAGAATTGAAGTCAAAAAGGTGAAGACGTAAATAGTTGCCAAAAGTTGAACAGATAATACAGAGAATCAAAGAAAAAAATGGCAAAGATGAAAAAGTTGTTAAAAGTTGAATAGATGATACAGAGAATTGAAAAGAAAAAGACAGTAGAAGAGGGAAAAGGCAAAGAGGCTCGCTTCGCGAGCCCTTTGCCTCAGCAAATGGAAGTGAAATAAGCTTAAATAGCCCATTAGGTTAATGGAAATGAACTGGAAAGGTTAATACAGCAGATAACAGAATGTTCGTGGAAATAGAATCCTAGAAGTTCCACTAGTCTGCTGAAAGTTCTCTGGAATGTTTACAGTAGTCAAGAAAGCAACAATAGAATGTTTACAGTAGTTAAGGTAGCAACAATAGGAAGTAGAATTCTGTTGTGGAACTCTGAAAATTCCATAATTTGTGAAAAAAAAGCACTTTTTTCGCTCGTTTATCGCAGATAGTAGAAAAAGTAAAAATAGTAGAAAAGTGAAATGTCATAGCATAACAACACAAATCGAGACCTACGAGATGAAGTTTGAATGAAGTTTCTAGGTGAAACGGTTATTGAGAAAAAGCGAGCATTGAAGAATAATAATAATAAGAATAATAAAAAGAAGAAGAAGCCAACGGAGAACAGTACAGTGCATCGCTTTGCATGCACTGTAAATAGAAATAATTATGTCAGCTAATATGATAACCACATGACTTACCTAAGTTGACTAGTGTCAATTACCATATAGTTAGCATACTAACTATGTTAATTATGCTAATGTGATAACTACATGACTTATTTAAGTTGACTAGCATAAATTAGCATATACAGTATACTAACTATGGCAATTAAAATGCTAACTATGTTAACATAATAAGACCACATGACTTATTTAAGTTGACTAGCGTCAATTAACATGTTGGCTAACTACAGTAATTAGCATGCTAACTATGTTAATTATGCTAACCATGTGACAACTGAATTAGCAAATGTTTTTAGCACATAGGCTAATTTATGCAAAACATAGGTCAACATGGGCCTGTATTAATTTCCTATAGGCCTAACACCGGTCAAAAGTGCTATGCCCAGGAAGACTTTTTTCCAATATCTTCAATATTCAATAATTTTTTTGCAATGAATTACACAGTTTTTGTGCAATTACATCCATTTTGCAGTCAAAGGTCAAAAATGAACCAATTTTCCCCCTATGGGATAGGTAAGCTATAGGTATAGTGCATGGCTGCTTGTTTCTTTACCAATTATTTTGAAAAACACTTTCAACATTCCAGATGTTCTGTTTCTGATTACTTCATACCATTTGTTTTTAATTTCCATGTCATTATCTAGCCTATAAGCAAACACAGTTTTTGTTTGATTGACCTAAAAGACCAGGAAAAGAGACATGACATGAAATTTAAAAGTAGGATGTGTAGTAATCATAAGCAAGATAAATAAAACATATTACATTCTAAACACACCAATTTTTGATCTACCACTAGACTACTGACTGTACAGGTACTCTACTGGAACCCTTGCAGTTGGGTTGAGCCTATGAGACGTGGTTCTGCCCAAGGTTTCCTCCTAAAAAAATATAAAATTTAAAAGTTTATCACAGGTGCTCCTCATAATGTCTGTATAGCACTGTGAAGCAACAGTATTGTATTTGGTGCTCTACAAATAAAATAGTAGGCTAGTGACAATGGGCCCAAAATTTTGAGAGACCCCTACCCATGGTAGAACAAAACCCAACCATGTTTTTCTTCATCTTTAAGGTCTCCCAAATATGAAATGGATTCTTGGACAAAAATATTTT